>DWME01003508.1:0-18153 GCA_018244795.1 Parelbella ahira ahira
AATGTGTTCTTTATCGTGCTGGCTTTCAATGTGTAAGTACCGCTTTTTATGGCGCAGGTGTGAATATGGACAGTGGAAGTTAGGAGAACTATCTCCGCGTATGAAAAAAAATCCATTAATGTGCGTTAAATTACATAATAAAGTCAAGGTTCTTACATTCAATACAAAAACCATACATGTCTTAAGCCATAAATATTTGGAACCTGTTTTTACAATTTGACATTAGACTAATTATAATTTGCATAACATCAGTAATGAAAGAAATTTACGTAAACAAAAGCAACAAAACACTATCGAATTTTCTAGAAGCGTTTAAAAGGTCCTAGAAATTTTGTTGCGTTGGCGTCTTAAACGAGCTTGCAATTTTAATTACTAGTAAAATAAAGTCGTTTTACAGACATGATAGTTAAGTTCACATTCTAATATCTCTCAACTACCTCGTTGGTCGAGTGGTTGCAAGTGATTCTAAGGGACTTAAACGTAACTGGTGAAACGTGGAGGTGTAGTACACTCCGCTGCTTACCCCTTCGGCGATTACAGGACTAATGTTGAATTCTAATATAGTTCGCGGATTCATAGCAACTGCATTGCTATTAATTGGAAATTAAAACTTATTTGAAAAAAGATGATTGTCATGTGACTGCATTGCTTGCATTTTAGTAGGTGGTCATTATACTGCATTTTTTAATTTAAAACAAAGATCTGGAATACTAGAACTAAAGCGTTGAGAGAGTTAAAAACACTAACCTGTTTGTGATGTTTCATAGTAATGATTTGGTTACATAGTTTGGTTATATGATCAAGGAATTTTATAGCTCTTGCTTTTACCCTTCGTTAAGGACGCAGCATCTGGAGATGTACCTAGTACTCCAAGTGCGTCTATATATTCTCAAATCATTCCTCTTAACAATGGTAACGAATATTGATTGTTAATCATTTGTTTAAGGTGTCATCTTAAAACTAATCGTAGGACTTAACGGCTACGTGCTACTTGCTGGCGATGTGGAAGATTTTCGTAATATTGCAAGAAAATTAGTGCCCGAGCCTCTCGCCGACAAACTTGCTAGAATAGCTTCGAATAAGCAATTGAAACAAAAAACTCGTTTAGATAAAGAGCAGTCAGACTACGAATATGAGAGTGACTCCGAAGAGGATGACGATATGAATGAAAGAGAAGATCATAATAGCAAAAACTATGCTAGTAACATACATTTGGAACCTGGACCTGATAAGCCCGTTATTATCAAAGAAATGGATTCGAAACTGAACTTCGACGAGCTGGTAGAGAAAGTTAAAGAAAGAATCGCGAAAGAACTAAACGAAGAATTGAAAAAACGCGTTGCTAAACAAAAATATGGGACACATAGTATTCATAGCAAAGAGCAAAGAGAGACGATGGATGAGATAAAAATAGGTACGGAGGAAGACGTGTATGATGATGATCGAAATGGTTCTAAAGCAGATGCAAGTCACAATGATCTACAAACCAAACACTTTGATGAACACGAATCACCCACTACGCACAGTGAGGAAAAAACGTCAAATAATAATGCTCACGCCGCTGGTGAGACCTTGGAAAAAAGTAAGCTTACGAGTAAACATAATGTTTTCGAACAAGAACCATATGGAGGAAATAATAACAATGAAAATATTTACGATAGTAGTCAAAATAATAGACAAAAATATAAAATTGGAAGCGAAATAAATAACACTAAAAAGAATGTTAAAAGTCATTTTGATGATGAATTATACGTTAACGTAGATAAACATACATATGAAGCAAACGACGACGAAACTAAGGATTTGCTTGACGATCAGGGTACTTATGGAAGTAAAGGTGTACAAAAAAATGTAAAAAATAGTAAAAAAAACAACGGAAATGAAGGCAATTCTCAAAAATATGTTAAAGGACATGAACATGATAATAATTACAAACAAATTAAGTACAATAACAAATTCGAACATCAATATAACGATAAATTTAAAGATGACACATCTATTAGTAAATTTGAAGATGATAAGTATGGAAAAAAAATTGAAGATACCGACTACAGCGATAAATTCAAAGGCGACGAACATGTTGCTAAATATAAAGAGCCTAAATATAATAATGAATATAATGAAGATGAATATCATGATAAGTTTAAAAACGATGACTTTAACAATAAATTTAAGGATAAAATGACATTGCAAAACGTACCTAACCATGATTCGTTTTTAAAAGATATTAAAGTAGATAATAGTAAAACTATAGTGCAGGACGATAAGGGAGCTTATGACCAATTCGAATTGATCTCTAAGGGAAAAAACGATAGTTATGAAGATTATTTAATGCCAAATAAAGAAGGCAACATTTTCGAAAGCGATGAAAGTGCTAAAGCGACATCCAATAGAGATTATGGGAAAAAAGAACAAATCAATTTTTTAAATGACAAGAAATATAAAAAGTCCAGAAGTAAAACAAAACAAAAAAACGATTTAGACAATATAAAACCATTCAAAAACGATTGGAAAAATGAACACGAACTCAAAAAAAGAAAGCCAACTCAAAGCGACGAGGAAACGAGAGAGAAAATAGAAGAAGTGAAAGCTAAAACGGAGTCTCTATGGTTTAACGACGACGGTGCCAAGGACAGAGATAATACAGATTATTTAAAAGCTTCAGGATCTAAAGTAAAGACCAAGGGCACAATGATACCAAGGAGGGAAGTCTACAAAGTGATATCCCCCAATTATTATATAAGTTTGCCTACTGTAGCTGAAAAATATGATCCTAATGAACCATTGCCTGAAAGAGATAGAGAACGACAAATTATAAAACATTTTATAAATCCACACGACAGTATTAATAAAAAAGTTCGATTGTTATAAAATAAACAAATTTGCTATGAAAAGACCTTTTATTTTTTAACATTTTAAACGAAATCAGACGATGACATATTGCAATCGCTAACTTATGAACGTTTTATCAATATTGAAACAGTGAAGAAAATTAAAACCAATATTGCAGTTTTGTATTAAATAAATTTAATTTTGTTAAATATTGCATTGAAATCTATTTCTTTCTGATATTAAAATAATACTGCACCAGGCATACAAAATCTTGGTGTTAAAAAACGATTAAAAGAGGAAAAACAAAAAATAATGATGAAGAGCGCGTTCAGCTTCACGAGTGTTATTTTAAAATAATGATTTTGATTTGTATAAAAATATAGAAAAAATGTTTTTCAAATAACCATTATTATGAAGATATAAAAAAGTAATAATTTTTAGAAACAATAACTGTAATTTTTTTTATCTGTGACATAAAAAATTGTTACTGATAATCAAAGCTCGCGCCGAAATTTACAATTATTATAATAAATGCTGCGTATTCTATTGCTAATGTGTTCAATGCAATATTTTTGTTTCGGAACTGACTTAGTCATAAAAATTCCTTTGCAAGTGAACGATTTAAGTGCTGTTAATCAATTCATTAATACAAAACGTGGTCTTAAGCCATTGTCGCTGCAAAATTTAATGCTGTACGCTGAACACCCCCCAGAACTTGGTTTTCGAACAGAAAAGAAGATTACATTTCAAGAAGATAGAAATAAAGGATTTAGAACGTTTGATGGAAATTTTCACTCGATATCTGGTAGGAGGAGAGGGGCATATAAATAAATAAAACACGGAAATTTAAATGGCCTTTTTTATTATTCTATTTTAAAGATATTTCAAACAGGTATGTAGACACCTTATTAATATTAAAAGCTCGCAGCACGCTATACATTTATTTTATAAAATATTATATTAAACTTAAATGCACAAATGACATATCTGGCACAAACCCCAAACAAATCATTAATAAAAAAGCAATATTTTTTTTAATAATTTATTTTATTGTCTATATTTACATTCATACTCTTCTTCATATTCACACGTTGTTGGTAAGGTTTTCTTCGGGTATTTTGATACTTTGTTTGATTTCGTGGAACCTGTTAGAAATATACCCAGTCTTAACTAGTCTTACATATTATTATGTCATGTACGACAGCTAATTAGAAATTAACCATGCAATATATGCCCTAAATTTCATATACGCACACTAAATAGTATACATAAATACATACATTTAATTAAAAAAATCGGTTTGACGATTCTATGGTCAGAATCAACTTGTAAAGGACAAAGAACTACCAACAAACACAGTTTAATATGTAAGTATATCTATAAATATAGAGAATTGATTTAATGACGAGAGGGAGAATAGTGTTTTAATCTTTACCTGTACTGTCGGAAATTCTGACACACGGCGGTCGAAATATCCTCGCTTGACGCAACATGTTTGTGACGTTTGAAATGTCAAGGCGCCAATCCTGAAATCGCGCGCGAATTCCAGCTTTTAGGTTGCTAAAGGTGTGCTTGGTATCTGAAGACAATTTTATATAAAAAATGAATGATTCTAACCTTATATATGTATATATATACACAAACACAGATACACAATACACACACATATATACAGATACACAAAACATACCTTTCATAAGAATGGCGAACAAAGCATTCACTGCGGGCACGTCCCATTGGAACAAGCGGAGTTGCAACTTGCTAATCTGATACAGCACTGAGTAAATGTCTTCCTTCGTGAAGAGAGTTGTGTTCACAGTGATCAGCTGGAGAAACCTGAAAGCGAAATTAAGCAAATAAATATCTTTTGACATTTCCACTTGCTGCAATCCAAAGTAGGCTTGAAGAGGTTGAGTTATGATAACCATATGGCTGATTAACTGCTGTATATATCACTATATAATATACAGATGCTATAATATATATGTACACATTACAGCAGAATATATTATAATAATATACATATAATAACTCCGTCTGTGTCAGCCTTTAACAGTAAAACCTTATTCTGAAAAAAGGTAAAAAAGGAGTTATGACAGCTGTCAGCTGGAATGTCAGTTAGATTTTGAATTCAAATTATGACTTCGCAGACGACTCAATACAAATAATAACATACCTTACGACTACTGGATTCTTTGTCGTCCAATGTGTTGGATGGGTCAAATCTTTTTTTGCACCGGTCAAATATGGCGTGATCATATCTTGACAGTGAGTCCAGGGCACCTCGGTGTTCATTGCGTCAGCATCTATTAAACGTCTATAGAATATTTCGACGGGTTTCTTCGATTTAGTTTTCTTACCGTGTGATATGTTTGTAGGATTTTTAAATTGTATTTTGTTTAGACGCAGCTGGCTGGATGAAATCGACACATTGGCTGTTTTCGTTGTCGTTTTAACGGTAGTAGTGACAGTTCTAACCGCCATCTTTTTAGTTCTATGTTTTTCGGGCGGCATCACAGGTGTTACAGGCCCGTTGTAATTTTCATATTCGTCGGCTTCAAATGAAGAAAAGTCGTCTATTGGTAAATTCTTTCCCAATTTTTGGCGAATTTCATTGTTTATTTGACTCCTCAGGACGGAGATTCGCTGTTTTGCGTTCAACTTTGTCGATTTTATCGTCGATAATTCGGCTATACAGCACGCTAGATGTAATAAAGAGTCCAATAATACTGATGTATAATTAAATATTAAATTAATTGGGTTCGATCAATATGAAAGATACGGGATAGCACCACGTCAATGCCTATTTCTATTGTGAAACAATTGTTACTATGACAATTTGTGTTTCGCTCCGAAAAGTGTGGTTGCTGGTTACACACACAGTACACCATTGACGACTACCTTAATGCTTTAGACAAATGTTAGATTTTATTACGCCCTGACTTCATTTAGCACTACTTACAATTTTTCAAAATTCAAGTGCAAGTTAAATACAATAAATATATATAGTACATATAATGTAGATTTATGACTTAGCATCACGAGTCATTAAAATCTTTAATTCGCAAAAAATAGGACATGTGTAGTATGCTATCCCACCCGATCCTTCCTCACAAAAAGTAATAAAGTCTGCATTCTTCAGATTGACTTATACCGAAAGGTTCTTTTATAACATGTTCAATATATGTAGGTACTTACGTCTAATTTAAAGTTATTAGACCTTTTTTACTTACCAATTATAATAAATATGGAAGAAAAATATTTCATGTGAAAAGAACACATAATATTACGATAAAATTTATAAATACCTAGCAATGTAAAATAACATATACCTAAGTGTTAGTTACATACAAACGAAATCGAAAATCACAGAAACCAAAGTGCAAGCGTCGAAATTCCCTTATCTGTGAGTTAAATAATATTTCATACCTATGTATGTAAGTTCGTTGTTTCCATAATATTTCTTGATTAAACGCAAAATGTGGAACAGAGCGTTAAATAAACAAATAGTATATAACTCTGTGCAGCCTCAGATTAATTGAAATGAAGAAGTGAAGTGGTTTAAACTTCCGTCTTCGGAGCCCAATCCAACCTCGTCTGCTCATTATGCATCTGGGTAGGTGCCGATGTAAAAATAGGCTTTATGGAAATGTGCTATTTCTATTTTCAACACGGTCACACTCAGTTCTGCTCCCCGTGCCGGTTTATTTGAAAGGAACCTCAGATATAATGCCGTCTTGCTTTTCTTCTGGAAACATTCAGTCCTCGACCAAAATATAAGAGGCAGTAAGAAAGAAAACAAGTTTAGACAAAGCAGTATATTACTTTATTGTGAAACTTTTAAATATATTGTAACAGTTTAAAAGTTTTCGAAAGAGATAATAAAAAATCTTCAAATACAACGTTACTGTTATTTAAGGTAATATGCGCATATTTCCATATTCACTTCTTCGTATTCTGAAAGAGATTGAGTTATAAAGAGTATGAATAGATATTTTTGATCCGATTCGAAATACCACTAATAGACTGGGTAGGTACATCGTTTACAAGGTCAACTCTTATGTGTTCAGGGTAGCCCGGTTAGTGTCGGTGATATTCAAGGTGTGTTTCGTCAGCTCCCACTGATTGTAGCGGGGTCGCGATGGAGATGCCGTCTGACTTGCGTGGGTTAGGCCGGTACATAATTTATCCATGACTAAGATTATTTCAAGGCAGCCCGGCTAATTTCTTACTTGTTCCCGCTTATTCTTTATAAGCCAAAGGCGACGTCAGAGCGGAGTTGCTCTCCAACGTAAGTGGCTTGAAGCGGTACACAATTTATTCAAACATGTCTAGTAAACGTCATGTCATGCTTGGTAAATGTTAGTAAAATGTAACAAATTTTATGACGTTGCAGTCCCATTATATCATATTGTCGGGCAGTTAAAGACTACGACGCTTGGAACAAATTCTACCACGTTGGTCCATAGTGCACTTGCAGTAACAGTTATCATGTCTATGCAAAAAGCTGAAGTTATTACTGGCATGCTATGATTTAAGGCAAAAAATATATAAATCTATTTGAATACTATAGACTTGCAAACCGACATACAAAATCTTTAATCTTCAACATCGCCTTCCGAAACTGATGGTACATTTAATTTGTAAGCCTTGACTGTGTAATTGCAAGCGCGACTGCCGATCGGGAGGTGCTGGGTTCAAATCCCGGTTCGGGTACTATTGGATTTTCTAATTTAGAATTTCTAGTAGTGACTCGGAGTCTGGATATGTGCCCGGTGTATGGCAATAGGCTCACCCGTTAATTCCATGGAACGTAAACGTAACTGGTGAAACAAGGGAGTGTGCTACATCTCTCTGCCTACCCCTACGGGGATTACAGGCCTGATGTTACAGGCATGATATTGTCTTTTTCTTAAACCATAATTCTGTTAAAAAAAAACTGTTACAATAAGTTTTGAAATAGGAACATACCCATAAATGTACTACTTCTGCAATTGGCAGCGTCCAAAGCGCATCGGTTCTTAAACACCACGACATGGTTGTCATTCAGGCTGACGCCACAGATCGGCTCCATCACGTCCTTGCACTGCCCCGGACACCCAGCCCGGAGGTTGAGAACGTACATTGTACAGAATTTAGTTTCCACCAAGTCGTATTCTGCATCGTTAACAAATATTCAAGAAGGGGGAATGAGTCCTAACAAACCACTATTTATATTATTTATAAATATATAGGCAGGCAGAGAGCAGAGAGTGCCAAATATAGCCAAATATATTTGGTTCATGAAAGTGCCGAGAGTATTGACTGGAAGCTACGTAAGGGTATGATTGTGGGCTGATTATCAAACTAAGGCAAAAAACTATAATCATAATGGCGGGAATACATGAAAGGCGGGGGCGTCTGTTTTTAATTGTTAGGTAATTAATTTAATTGAGTTCAAAATGTAAAGGTATTATAGGAACTATCCATAAATTACATTACACGAATTTAATAATTTTTTGATACCCCCTTTGTCCTGGTCACAGTTGATTACACTTGTGAGCCCCCTCCCCAAGTATGACGTCATATATTTTGCAATTTAACATCTAGAAATTATTAAATCAAAACAGCTTACAATACAAATAATATAATACTACGGCTACGCTTATCATGAATAAATACTTTGGAATTTGGAAATTCGTTATTATCAACACAATATGTTATTTAAATAAATCGGACAACGTCTGTTGGAGAAGTCGGAAGTCTCCAAAACGGGCCTGCATGGATGAAAACAGTGATAAATGCAACAAAAGCCTGTCAAGTCTGTAGGATAGAGATATTTGGCGCTTGGTTATCTCTGTCTATCCCGTAACATATAATATTAATAACAATAACGTTTTTTAACTTTACCAGTAACGAGGGCTTAGTCAATTGTTCCATTCTAAAATGGTAAAATGAACTTTCAATTAACCCGCCTGTTTGTGATTTAAATCGATTAAATACTAGAACTTGGCGTGTTGTCATAATAATAATATGACTCAACCATGTCAGTATAGATACAATCGTCGTCTTGTTTAAGTTCAGTGCTATAACTAGACATTCCCCGAGGTTTTTACGCATAGTCCCCACCCGGGCATGCTAGTTTAAATCGTAGAGCACCGCTCCTAGCACCGCCTATTCTGTTGCCCGTAGGCGGCCAGGGCGTTTACCCTTGCCTAGGCATCTCAACTCTCTCACCCTAACATCTCAAGTGTCTTACTCAAATTGCCTCGATAAGTAGCGCATTGGTTGTTCAAGATGAGATGGCATGTACTCTGAAACCATTTGAACCTCATGCTCCTCCTGTTCAGGCCGCATGCTATTTTATGATAGTCGTTGCAATGGTACGGGGCGCAGTAATCCATCCAAGCTGGGTTGAACTTGTGCTTCAACCTGTTTGCCCAGGTGTCGTTCATTACTGGCTTCCATATCTTATCTGTTCAAAATCACAAAGAGGAAATAAGTAGAGACCAGTATAGGAGACTTGAAAGTAATAAAGCAAACGGAATATTTCAATGTTTGGAAAGAAAAAAATGTTGTTCTTCTTTTGTTAGCCTTTTCTTCTCCTGTTTCTCATTTATCAGCGGCTTATTTGGTATCGTTAACGTCAATGTCATATTGTGAGTGTTGCCCTTAGATTAGTTACCACGAAGTCGTCTGTAAGTTCAAATGGCATATAAAAATTTCCTACCTTTACCTACCTACCTTTGAAACGTTCTTTTATGAAAAAGGAGTTATTGTAAATCGCTGAAGGTCTGAAATTATTTAATGCAATGATTACTTATTTTACAACCGGCAACATAATTGTAAAAATTGAAAAGTTCTTTGTAAAAATTTGTGTTTAAAATTTAATTGTAAAAGTTGAAATTGTAATAATTAGTCAATACTGTCAATCCTAGATAACTATGTTCACAAATCTGTAATTTATTGGAGCTGCGTTGCTTAGCAACTTAGATGCAATATACATATTATATAATATTTATACAGTTTAAAAATGTTAATATGCTGCCAACACCGTCGAAACCAGTACTGCCATCTGTTCAAAAATAATGGTGTCGCTGCTTACATCAACGGACACTATAGATGATATGAGTTATTTAAAGACAAAACATCACATGACACCCTAGATTTTACCACCATTGTCGTGGGCCTAGATTAGAATATAAGCAATAAAACCTATTTTATTTATGGGATGGTTCCCAAAACAGACACGACAATTTTATTTATATATATGTGTATATGAAGGGCTACAAAAGTTACTAAAAGTTACTTACGTGCTCTCGTCGAAGACCTTAAGAACTTTCTTTATTGCATCTCCATCTGCAGTACACAAATTGACAAAAAAACGGTTCACTTTTGTGGGAAAACCACGGCAGGTATGCCAGGATAGAGATATTTGGCACTTCGTGCTTTCTGCCTATCCCGTAATCTAAGCTGTATAGACTACAGCACCAAAATATTTTTTTATTAAAACACAATAAATATTACTATGAACAAAATAGGAAAAAACAACTTAGGCTCAATTTGCATCAGAGCAAAGTCGCAGCGACTTGTCGGAACATATACTTTCACTTCAATAGCATATTGTGTTCTATCTCCATTAAATAATTTGTAGATGTCAAATGCAGAGAATGCGAGCGTTGTCGCCTGTCTTAACATTTTCTGGAAACAGAACTAAATATTATGCAATTGCTCTCATTGTCTTTGCCTTAGTGAGAATTGCGCCTAAACATCAAGAAACATCTGTGGACTGTGCCCGGCGTATGGCATTAGCCTCACCACCTATTCCGTAGTAAGACGTAATCGTAACTGGCAAAACGTAAGAATGTACGACACTCCTCTTCCTACCTCTTCGGGGAAAACGCGTGAAATTACATTTTTAACATCCGTATACCTTGTATTTTTTAAATATAAAATGCCAAACGAGTGAACCTTATACATATTTTAAAAAACTCACATAGGAAGCAACAAAATAAAACCGCCAATATTCTGTATTCATTCATTTTAACTGCACCTTACATGCAAAAGTAATTTGTCAGTATTATATGCAACTTAAGAGGCAGTAAATATCCACAATAAAACTCGAGGAACCAGTTAATTGTTCTTAACCATTAACCGAGTTAATTGTTTTTAGGATAATATGACGGATGTAATTACTGAAAAGATTAATGAGTCTATTCCATGAAGCAGTACATAAAATCATCGCATGTTTGATCAGCGTATAATTTCTTAATCTATTAATATCGATAAAACTTAGTCTGATCAAAATTTTGATTTAATGAGTGCATTTGGAAAATTATGGCATTTAATATTGACGCAGTTTATAATTTTTATGTCTGTTGCGGGTAATCATCAGAACGGCTGAACCGATTTCGACGTAACTTTTATTGGCAGATAGCTGATATTATGAGTTTTATTTTAGTGTTCTAGGGTTCCGTTCAAAAAAATTACAACCATAAAATACAATAAACCCACGCGGAGACGTGGTTACTATTATTAGTTGCAGATATTTGAATTATTATTATTATTACATATATTTTTCTTACCATTTATAAATTAGGTAGTTTCCTGACACGCCGACTCCGGAAATAACAATAATTGTACATTACATTGTCCTAACTGAAAGTTTTAAAAAGAAAAAAATGCCAATATTTTTTTGTACCATAAACGTTATTTCTTGGATAATGCTTTTTTTGTTATTTTTTTTCTGTAGAACCTTTTTGTCAATGTTTATTGGGGTTGGTCGAAGAGGTCTAGTATTTTGTAAAAATACTTGCCATTTTCTTGATATCTGCGTTATAGGTTCCTTTCCCGTGATATATATACCTGTATGCGTATGTATACTCAGCGCGGGAAAAAATCTTACAATTAGTAATATTCTGTAAGAACACACCGTAAGTACATAAATTTGTGTTCATTTTAATGAAATAAAACCAATTGTAAACGTATAAAATTTTATTCAATAATAACGAATCGTATGAACACATACTCGTAATTGTAGACAATATAACATTAAATAATTTCAAATAATCCAATTATTGTCGGACACGAAAATAAAAAATACAGAGAAATAAAACTTTCGACACTAATAGTATACACATATAGTACATTTGCTAATAGTATTAATTTTTATTTAGTAACGAGACAATATTATTTCTGGTACGAAAGAAAATATCTCAGGACAATTAACTACGTAACATCACACCTATAATCACTGAAGGGCTAGGCAGAGACTGTAGTACACTTTCACATTTCACCAGATACGTCCCACGATGGAATAGGTGGAGAGCCTATTTCCATACAGAGGGCACAGATCCAGGCTCCGAGCCACTACTGGAAATTTCTTCTAATAACTCAGTTGTACCCGGGAATCGAACCGTCCTGGGTCCTCCCAGTGACTCTTGCAACACCTAGACCAGAGAGGCAGTAATGGCACAATAAGCCCTTTTGTATAGCTGTGTTTTTATTAGTTGAAGCCAAGAACTGAACTTTGACACTGCCACTATTTATAAATGAACACCGTCAAACCTAAGTGTTATGCTATGAGTAATACAGTCCCAGAACCTAAAACTAGGTAAGAATATTACTTATTAATCTAATTGGATTTTTCTAATTTAGAATTTCTAGTAGTGACTCGGAGTCTGGAATTGCGCCCGGTGTATGGCTATAGGCTCACCACCTATTCCATGGGACTTAAACGTAACTGGTAAAACATGGGAGTGTACTACACTCCTCTGCCTATCCCTTCGGGGAGTACAGCCGTGATGTTAATTTTACTTTATTTAATTAGCAAACTAAAGCATTGCAAAAGGGACTTGGCACTCTTTTTAAAATCCCTCAAGCTAGCCAGAGCCGACCTAGGGCTCGGTCAAATATCCTCACAGAACAATTTTTTCAAAAGTGTCTCGCTAACTTTTTTATCCCTCGGATTTCTGAACTCTTCAGGAGTCTGACACGAACGCCTCATGGGCGTTTTCTTAGGAGTTACAGAAATTTTCTCTGCATCGCCATCTGATGTACCTTTGTCATCGGACTCAGTACATTTGGACTGACTGTACAAATTGTACGGATTCGGGAATCCGACAACTCTGACTGGATCCAAGTAATTGACGAAGCTCGTCAACTCTGTTCTGCTGCAATGCGTTGAAAAGCACACGGACAACTTGTTCCCGGAGTCGTCTGTCGAAGATTTTTCCTCGTCCCAAAACGTCCATTTCAGGGCTGAAAACCTTATAGTTATACATTTCTTTTTGTTCAAGTACCAATGTGTGTTTTTGCCTTTCAATATGATCCTTGTGTCATTCCCATCGGTAACGCCCGGCACCAAGTCGGGAACTGTCCTGGAATAAGAGTCTCGTTACATTTTAGTTGATATAGTAAGAATATATATATCAGTGCCGAAGTAGGACACCTCACAGGGATCCTCCACTATTCGATTCGCGCGCTCGTCGTTCGCGCGGACATGTAAAACAGGGAATGGATTCCCTTCAAAGTTTTTCCGGAGCGCTATGATATGGAAAGCTTTTAGCTAGGTGGAGTATCGATATACGCAAAGTGGGTAGCGGCGGTTGGATTAGAAGAGCTGAAGGTAGAGCTCAGTGGCGTACTATCGGAGAGGCCCATGTCCAATAGTGGACGGGAGTAGACTGATACTGATGATGATGATGATGATGATGATGATGATGATGATGACACTGATGCTATGACATGGACTTCTTCAAAACAAAAAATGAGTACCCTTCAAAGCCGGCAACGCATTGGCAACTCCTCTGATGCTGCGCATGTCTAGGAGCGATATTGATTGCTTACTATCAGGTAGCCGGTTTGACAGTTGAAATTTATTGAACAAAACCTATCTTGACAAAATTCGCCAAATACTGGCAGATGGGCGACTCTGAAGTATCTGAACTTGGCTTGCACGTAAATAACGTAGAAGAAGCATGTCAGATCTGCAAGGAGTGAGATATTTGACTCTCAGTACTCTCTGCCTGTGCCTTAAGCGACTTGGCATAATGATATAATAATATTAGTGATATAAACCTTTAAACAGGCATGTCCCAATCATTGCATTATATGGATAGTAATAAAAAAGAATACAAAAAACAGGAACAAAAGAAAGAAAGACCAGAGAAAAAAGATAAGCATTAGGAGCATGTTAAGTTAAATTCAGACCTGCATACAAAGAGATGTGGGATGTGTCAGGCCATCAAAATTTTGAGGTCATTATGACCATAAAACATCACTTGATTTGCAAGGAAAACATGGTACATTCTTAGTGATATATCTATCAGAGATATGTATGTTGATATTGTTATTAGACAAAATAAAATTTACATATAAAATAATGTCATCCTAATCCTAAAGTAAAGACTCCGCGCATCACACGACAGTCGTGCGGCCGCTCCGCAAGACTGACCGTCGCAGTTCCGTCGTTCCTCGATAAAGCACACACCGTATCGCTCCGTGCCTAGGTTCGAGTCTCACAGGAGACGCCCGCGGGCCGGTCGTACAATCCTAGTCTCTCACTCGTTGGAAGGAGACGGGGGTCCAGCCCGTGCCGGACCTCACTGCTACTCCTTGCTCTCACCCCTAATTCAGGCGGAGCCAGTCGGGCTCGCCACCAAACTCGGTACCGCTGTAAAGGCCATTAGGGCCAACAGCATAGGACAATTAGAAAAAATAAACCCCTAAAGTAAAATGTAATATCTCCGTAACTCTTCCGGGGTAGGCAGAGAGCACCAAGCACTGAATCTCTGTTCTTACAGACCTCATGTACTTCTACATTAATACATACATGCAATCAGAGATCTGGAAAAGCATGATACAATTTATTGCTCCCATTGTGTTTTGATGGGAAATAGGTAAGTTACACAAACGAAAAAAAAGTAAAATAAAACTAAATTAACTATTATTATTAATTAGTAACTCCTAGCACTTAAATTAGTTAGTATAAGTAACTATTATTTACTAGTCTAAGTAACTATCAAGTAAATATCAATTAGTGACTTATATTAATTTGGAATGTTTTTATCTTAGTGTTAGTCTTTTGTGTGAGTACACAACACAATGTAGCTACTAGCGTCAAACCTTCAACAAATGGATTCATTTAAAGCACTATGTTTCTGTGAAATAATGAGTCATATTATGAAAAAAGCATGTTAGAATAATTACCTATAAAATTCCCATCTATTATTGTCTACAGACACTTTCATTTTCAATGATTTATAAATTTGGTTAAATAAATATTCATAGCCGTAGTGTGCTGGGGTTTCCAATACCACATACACATCCAGGTCAGATTCCAGCAAATTATCAATCTTATCTATAGCTTCTTGGACAGAGTCAGTTCTCTTAGGAAAATTCTCATACTCCTTATCAATAAATGTAGTGTCCAAATATAAAGCATCAAGTTTTATAGCTCTGCCCTCCTTGTCAAGCAAGGCAGAGTAGTTCGGTATATCGTTCGGACGTATTCTAAAATCACCAGTATACAAAACTTTTTGTGATGTAGTTTCAAACAGGAACATTACAGACCCGAGACAGTGGCCAGCCGGGATTAATTTTACATTTAAACAGATCTCCGGCTGATGTGTTTCCTGATCACCGGGGAGTGCTATGAGGTTTGAACCTGCAATTAATATAATGTATATCTTTGTAATGATAACGTAATCATGCATTGAAGATAGACTGTTCAAGTAATTGTCTCCATTAAAATTCAGGTTTCAATATTCATATTGCACGGCAATTGTATGTGTGTGTGGCATTAGAGCATACAAATAAAACATTAGGCAGACTAACAATTTTTTTAGCTACTTACTCACCTATTTTCAGTATCTTCACGTAGGCTTGTAAATCTTTCCAATTATATTTAATAATGGCACCTGTCAACTGGCTAGCGTATATAAATACATTGTTTTGGTGTCGAAGTTTATTTAATAATTTGTAAGTCCCCAAACCAACTGTATGGTCAGAATGATAGTGACTCAAGAAATACGCCTTTGCACCATCGTCGTACGGATTTTCGAAATTATCTACATAAACCCCGGGTATCTCATCCAGTTTACCATTAAAAGACGATTTACATCTAGCCATTGTTCTATTTCACTGTCTTCATTTACAATTAACAATTGACTACCACCCTGTAACAGCACAAAGTGAATTCACAAAGAATTCAAACAATAGAATGAACTTTCATTATTATTCAGCCAATAGTTCGACTTTTTTCATAATATTACGAATGTCATGATAAAAGTAAACAAATTACAGCAGTAAGAACATTGAAACGGTGAGAATAATGCGATATACAGATAAGTTTATCTACACGTAACTGGAAATAAACTTTACATGCACTTGAAAAACACGTTTAAATGAATCACTTTCCCGCCTAATCTTATCTAAGACTAGGAGTGCACGATATATATCGAAATTCATGAAATATCGATATATGCACGCGATACATCGCTTCAACCCGATATTATCGAATCACCTAGTATCGATACGTATATCGATATATTTCATCCAATATACCAAATATCGTGAGAAATTAAAATCACATTCCATTCCTTTTTTATATTGATTCTTTTATTTACGGTTGGATGGAGGCTTCAGTAAAAATACAATGAAAAACCCCGAGTTATTGAAATACTAGTTATTGCAACAATATTGGAGGCGAGATTCAAAAAACTTCATTTTGTAGATCTGCTGGCCTGCGCAAATGCCAGATTAGTAAAATTAAAGATATGATTTTTAAAAATCAGCAGGATGAATTATGTACTGCTAAGGAATCTGACTCTGACAATTTCGAAAAAATTAGCCTGTCGGATTATAGCCTCTGGAGTCATCACCATAAACTGGTCCAGCGGAATTGGAAAACCACTAAAACAGACGAAAGTCTATCAGATGAGCTGTCGCTTTATTTGAGGGCTCCAGTTAATAGATTTAATGAAAACTCATTAGAAGTGTGGATAGATTACAAAGTACAGTTCCCAAAGTTGTACAATATAGCATATAAATATTTAACTATGGTGGCTAGCCCAGTTCCGTCTGAAAGACTTTTTTCAAAAGCCGCACAGGTTCTATCTCAACAGAGAAGCAGACTGCAAGACAAAAGAGTGAATAAAATTTTGTTTTTGCAAGGTCTAGAGAAAAAATATTGGGATTTATAATTTTTTTTTTTAATAAATAAAGTTGATTCGTTACTTCACCCTAGCTGTTTTTACTCATATTATCCTAAACCCTATCTAGTATTGTAAGATTATTTAAATTCAAACATATTACATACTGTATCTCGTAAATATGGATATATTTGTACAATATGTCGCAAAGTATCGATGTAAGAATACGATATAAAATATCGATTTTTTTTACATGACATCCATATCAGTGACCTGACACGTATTTGACAATTTACTTCTCCCCTGATTTGACTCATGCCTGGTATACATCAGTTGTCAGTGACAAAATAAAGTAGATAATTTTTGCTCAATCAAAGAAAAAAAAAACATCGAAAAAACTGAAAGCAAATGAAGCTACCTATCTGTCTCTTTCTACTCGGGCACAGGTAGCGCTGGCGTGAGTTAATAATTTGAAAAACTAGCTAGATATTCTTTTGCTGTGCATGCGTCAGTAATGAAATAGATAGAGATAGGATTATCGCAACGTTTCTCTCTTTGTAACCGTCGGACGTTGCTGACGAAAAGCTAAAGTAAAAAATTAACTTTAATATAAAATGGAACATACAGTAAAAAATAATAACCGTTCTACAGCTTTAATTTTATTACGTACGTACAATAATAAAAATAGCCGAAGTTACACCTCATAATATGAGCTATCTGTCGCTGAAAGCTCCGTCAACATTACTTTAGCCCTATCTGAGATACACGAAAAGAACAGGGAGCCAGACAAAAATGTTAAAAATTGCTTTTTTGTTATTTGTGCCGTACATACTCTCATATACATTCATTAAAAAGCTATTATGTGGATATTACAAACAGACATTATAATTTAATTATATGTGTAGACTATGGTACAAATTTTTACCATAACCAAAGGATTGTTGTGAACGTAATTTATTTTTATCAAATATTATATTTATGATATAACTGCCTCGTTGGTAAAGCGATTGCAAGCGCGACTGTCCATCGAGAGGTCCTGGGATGAAATCCCAGGTCGGGTGCAATTGCATTTTTCTAATTTAGAATTTCTAGTATTCACTCGGAGTCTAGAATTATGTCCGGTTTATGGTAATAGGCTCACCACCTATTTCCATGGGACTTAAACGTAACTGGTGAAACGTGGGAGTGT
>DWME01003509.1:0-18153 GCA_018244795.1 Parelbella ahira ahira
TTTGGGAACCAAAATACGACTCACGTATTTTTCGTAGGTATTATCGTATTGCAATTAAATGTAGATATTTCTAGGTTCTTCTCATTAAGAAATTAATTGCTGTCTGGGATAGCTGAGTCATAAATTTTGTCTAGGTTAATCCAGCATTTCTAATGAACCGAAACATCTTTCCGGTAGTTTTTAAAAAACATGACTTTTGTATATTCAATATATATAATATTAATTCAACCTAATGCCTCATATACTTAGTATTTGTGTATAAATTATATTACTTAATGGACTTATTAGTGAGTGGCTAGTGAACATGTCTACTAAATCTTTGTTTGTGCGTACAATCCCTAATTAAGAACAATATCCGTGTATTTATCCTGAGTGTAGTTGTAATAATACCTAAATAAATCTGTATTTAAATTTGTTGTTTCTATAATTTTTCAAACAATTAGTTAACAACTCTACCTAGTTGGGGACCAGCGTATTTCTATTAAAACATAAACTATATTTATATCAAATACCGTTCTCTCCTAAAAGTAGTATTTCCTAGGGTAATCCCTCCCATTTAAAAATTGTTATCGTCTTCAATAAATATGTATAAGAATATTCTACTGAAGTGCACTACCGATGGTTACACTCGTTACGATGGTAACACTTTCTTTATATGATGTTCCAAATAACAATCTTCAACATCAACGCCCACTTATGGACAAAGTCCTCTCCCGAGGTGCTTTATTTTGGGGATATTTAGGCATACGGATTCAGTATACATAAAACTCCGGCGGTCCTAAACTTACTGTTAGAGAATATCGCAGCATAAAAAGAGCTCGTGAATATACTGAGCGAAAATTTAATTATAAACATAATAGCACTTCAAAAGACATATTTTTTCTCAGAACATGTCCTTACGCATAATGAACAATCTTCAAATTTATAATGATTCCGAAAACGCTTCCAACCGTAATACACTATTTTACGAGGTTCATACGTCCGACTAAAGCGGATGGAATGCGAGACGAGAATTACATTTAGTTTTTGTAATAATTGACCGAGATAAAGTGATACAAATAAATTATTCATTAACTAATATTACATAATCGTGTATTTTTTTAAATTAATTTATGTACGCAGACAAATATAAAATAATTTATTACAACGAAAATAGAAACGAAAATCTATTCCAAGAGACTTGTGACTGGAAAAGGTCTTATTCATAAATGTTGTTATATACACGTGTACATGTAAAACAGTAATGAAATAATAAAACAAAAAACAAGCGATATATCCTTTAATTTCGTTTCGAAATACATGAATACATATTATGTCCTCGTTAAACAAAATCTTAGTTAATCGCTGGCAGTCCGACAAAGGCTCAACGCTCAAAATCTTTAAAAACCTCTAGGCTATACCAATGAAATGAGCATTGTGGCAAATATAATAAATTAAACAAAGATCGTAAAGTTCGGCTCGAAGCCAAACCTGATTCATTGATGCTTCATAAATCATTTGCGTAATAAATTTTAACAATAACCTTATGTAGTTTTGTAACTGTTTCCCGTTGATAGGTGAAAATTTAAACTTTACCTATAAAACTTGACGGTCGACTATAAATAGTTTAGATATGAAAGAAAATCCTTTTTATACGTGGAAGTGTACTACACTCTTTTGCCTACTCTTCTGGGATTATAGGCGTTATGTCACGTCCTTTTGTTACGTTCCTTTTTATATCTGTTATATTGCGATACGATCAGGATACGATCAGGTTACGATCAGGATACGATCAGAATACAATCTATAGGAGCTACATATGACTGCAGACCTGGATCTTCTAACCCAAGAACATGAAATTTGTAGTACTTTGAAGAAACAGGAATAAGAGAACAAAAGAAACATTGAACTATCTCCATGTTAAAATACAATACAATCAGCTCAGCGATTATGATCTTGAAAACTTGACTGTCCTAAAAGTTAATTTTCATATATATATTATGTGAGTGTTTTCAATACATTATTTGATACTGCAATTCACATTATCCAACGTAACATATTTTTTAAGTACAACTGGGATAATGTCAAGATAATATATAGGACCTATGATTTTCAGAAAGTATCGACTCCATACGATAATATGCGCATAAGCGCATGGAGTCGATGCTGGGAATGAATAGTTATGAAGATTATAAAATCTTTAATCATCTCCATCCAAAATACCTACATTTATATATGACTCTACATAAAATACTTGTCATAAATATGAATAATAGTAGCAGCACTTCAAAATAAATTCGAATAGCTCTACATGAACATAAAATAGCTCTACATAAAAATTAATACATAACGATTACGCTACTTAACGACACCAATCTGAATTATAAAGATATTACGGCTGGCATGGAAACAAAAACTAAACAGCTCTCTGATGAGGGATTGCAGTTATGTATGTTATAAAAAAAAAACTAAATAATCTTGAAATAGATTAAATACCGTTGGTCATTGAGACTTATTAAAGTCAACCATACTGGCATGTCACAACTTGTTCGAGGAATGACGTATCATTTTTATTATTATTTTGCGATAAAAGGACAGGAATGCCGGTCACGTGATCAGCGGCGCTGGGGGTCAGTGACCCATAATCTACGTCGATTTCAGTATCTGAAGTGTCGTTAAGGCTTGACTTGTGATAATTCATACTAAGACAGTTTATGTATGTAAGGCTTTTAATCAACACTATGCAATACCAGCCACTCTTTCGCTGTATACATCTTCTTATAAACCTTTTTTTTTTCACTCTTAGCAATGCATGTCCTCCCAGAATAATAAAGGTAAGGCCACAGTCCGCCACGCTGCCCAACGGCAGATTAGAAGACTTCTTATGCCTTAGACAATATCATTAGTGTTCCACTCGTGTGTTAGGATGTGCTGTACTCACTGCTTTCCATCACCGTTACATTATTTCTTGATATTTAGTCTTTAAAGTCCCGAAGTCTAAGGTGCTCACTTTGATGAGAACCACAAAACCCTGAAACCGCAGGTTGAAACCTAAAGCACTAGGTTATCACTACTTCATAAATCTACTGAATTAAAAACACCGAAATAGAACAGTGCTAAGATTCCTTTTTCCAAGCTCCCGGTCCACTATACCTTAAGCTGTACGTATGTACGTTAAGTCTTACCAATATAAATATTTAAGCTCTATTATCGTAGTGAGCTATAAAAATATTCCATTAAAACTTTATATTACAAAATAGCTATTTCGTTTCCGTAAAAATAATGCATCGCTGCAACACTTGTATTGCAATTGAGAATTGAACCTTGAAAAGAAAAAATGAATACCGCATAGAATACATTTTCTTGTTTGGTCCAAGTTATAAGCGATTGCAGAAAACGTTTCTTTTATTTACATTTAACATAAAAATACTGTTTTTTGTCTTGTTTTCTTTATCGTTTTGTTATCAATTTCAATTGATATTATATACGTATATTATGAATATACAAATGTAACCTTGTAAGGCTTTATATTTTTTAAATTGTTACATAATTTCACTCTACATCCATTCATGAAAAATATTTTAATCCGGACGGTTGTATTGTGTACACACATTTACTATATATTAAATAAATAATGTACATTACATTATATCTAATAATTAAATATCATATAAAACAAACCAGATGAATGTATACTACGTATACATAAACAATAATAGACCGATACAAGACTTCTTATACATCTTGTACCACAGTTTTATACCGCAAACTGTAAAGGCCCGATACACCGCAGGTTCATTCGAAATAATACCTCACAATTGCCCGTGTACCACAAACAGCCTCCGAAATTGTTTCTCGCGCGGCTCCGTACATTGTTGCCTTAATTTGAAAACCGCTGTTTTTTCTCGCGTCCCATTAAACACAATCAATGCTTAGTATTACCGTAACCGCTAGATGGCGTTAGTTAAACAGCCTACGTTATTACAACTCCTTTTGTGTATGGATATTGTTGTTTTGTAACATACAATTTTCGATTTGAAATCAAACAATTTAATGGCGAATTATTGACAAAACTTTACAGATGCCGAGATGCATTTTTTGTCATGTGTATTGTTAGCATAATGGTTGGTGGCAAAAAGCCGAGAATCTATACTTTAAACACAAAAACGACACCAAACTCAGCATCGAGCCGCATACCGTATTCAATTATACGACTGAACCTGTTCCACCCTGACGGCACAGCCACCAAAAACTAGTCGGTGCCGCAAAAACTATCGAAGACAGCACATCACTAGTTCGCGACAATACAGAAACAAGATTCGAATGAGCGGCCGCGTCACATTTGAGACTACGAACACAATAAAGTCATTAAAACGTTTACACACTCCGTCCCTTGTCGAACAACTGGCCAGCCAATTAAAATGAACTAGTGTTGGACCAATCAACGTATCGATAAAAACTGTGGGTCCGCGTGACATAAATACGATGTGACTGCCGTGAAGGCATTACTAAGTTTCCCTTTTAAGTCGTCTCCTGTGGTGTCAAGTTACTTGGCCGTATAAAAAAATAAATTCCGCTCAGCAATTACTATATACGTACTGCGAAAGGATGAAAGGTTGGTAGTACCACGTACTATAAAC
The DNA here is from genome assembly GCA_018244795.1 of Parelbella ahira ahira. Classification (NCBI taxonomy): domain Eukaryota; kingdom Metazoa; phylum Arthropoda; class Insecta; order Lepidoptera; family Hesperiidae; genus Parelbella; species Parelbella ahira. The sequence continues at coordinate 4,620 of DWME01003509.1, forward strand.
GATATGCGATGTAAAAGACTACAATATAAATGATGATAAGCTAAGAACTTTGTGTTAATTAACAAGAAGTGTAGACAATAATTGAATGATTCCGTGCAAGTTATATTAGAGTAGCTGGTAATTTGTGATACATTTATTACGTTACAAGTCATTATGTGATTTTATTTAGAGGCAATGAAAAATACACGTATACCTACCATAGTTACTAACAGCGCAAAAGGCATATTTTTAACTTTTTACAAAGGTCAAAGTAAAAAAATTACGTAATAAATACGTTAATAATAAACGAACAGAACACACAAATTATTGTTAATTAACTTTTCTAAAACCAAAAAGTAAAACCGTCGATTAACGCATGTGGTGTGCTCGACATTTTTAATTTTAAAAAGTAATATCACATTCGTAGCGTACGTGCTGTTTTTATACGAAAATTAATTATAATATGTCAATCGTTATTTATAATTAAAAATTTATTTAATGACTATAGTATATCGCAAATCGCTCTCAGTGTTGTACAAGACAAATGCGTAAGGGAATGCCTCCCAGGATATAATCGTGTCTAGAAGCGCAGTCAATAATTACCTTTGAACTTATATAGGCAAATGGGTGGTATCGGAAACTTGTTTCATCAGCTTGCTTTACATCGGTGTTAATATCGATTTAGATTAATCGATATCGAATAAAGATTATTTATTCTGGTAAGAATTGTGAAATCTACAGGTTTAATAGCTACTGTACTGTTGTTTCTTTGTGTCTATACAATTATTCTGTATTATACACAGTAATTTACTTATAATTTCAAGACCAATTGATTAAGAGTTAGAAGTCTCCGAAAGCGGCATGCATTTATGAAGAGATCGCTGAATATAGAAGAAGCACGGCAAATCTGAAAGGCTAGAGATATTTGGCATTCAATGCTCTCTGCCTACCACGTAAAGGACTTGGCGTGAAGATATGTATATACTATGTATTTAATCTGCTTATATAGCATTTTCAATGCTATAAAGTTAACAGCCACATGGTTAATATTAATGACAGTAAAAAATCGAGCCTTTCACAAAAGAAGAATTTTCAATTTTTCGTACATATGAAAACAGATTTTATAGACAAATACATAGTTAAAGCATTAAGAAGCAGTGCCTATAAATTTACGTCGTCATGTCTAGTTTTTCAAACATAGCAATTATTTTGCAATAATCCTATTTAATGATCAGTTTTGTAAGATTTAAACTTTCAATTTCGTTCGCCTCGTACAACCATGTGTAATATCGATCACCGATATCTGATATCGAAGTTTTAACTGACAGCTCGTATTAGTTATAACGTAACATGTATTAGTTATCATTCATAATATACCTGCGTCTTGTTATTACATGTATGTACTTTTAAAGTTCATATGTACTTTATATGTTCCACATACATAAATGGTAGACAATAAGATTTTTTGTAGAGTTTGAAGTATTTTTATGTTATATATAATTGTTGCAACCTTTTTTTTACTGTTTAACGACAGACATTTTGTCTTAGTTACAATACTAAGTTAAAATGTATTTCAATTTATTAGTCCGTTCACATGCTCTATACCCATTTATTCTATTCTCTTTCTTTAATGTAAGCGAAATGAAAGAAGACCTAAAGTTTCAAATGATATACCTACGTACTTCCATAAATGTTGATAACTAAACAATGTTTAGAATAAAAGGCGACACTAAATTCTATGATCTTACACGCTCGTGACAACATTTAGTAATATTACTACAACAACTACTAATATTGTACCCACGTTATCTTGATAACCGACATACGCCAAGCGTTACTTAGGATATTTTTTACTATTTTATACAAACGATATATGTATATTTATTAATAAATTGTATGTAATACCAACTAACAGTCTCCTAACAGTACTAACAGTATATGTATATTTATTAATAAATTGTATGTAATACCAACTAACAGTCTCCATCTGTCTGTTTAATGGAATAAGATGCAGAAAAAATCTATTGAAAAAATTCAGACTATCCAAATTGAAGCTGGCACTTAAGCATTGTATAATACACAATGTAGTCTTACAAATGGCTTCTTTTCAATAATTCATATCTCTAATACGTGGGAAGACTCCAGTTTAACACCTCGGACAGTACAAACAAACAAACTCGAACACTATTACTATTCATATCATGTTTTCAAACAGACGTATTTTTCTGTTCGGCGATTAAAGCCACTTTTTGGGACCCACCAGTATTTTTTGAGCTCTACATTAAAAACGTGAAGCTGTTCAAAGAGATCTATTATTGGTTGGGCGTCAACGATAGCTAATAAGTTCGTAGACTCAAGTGTTTTCATTTCTATAGGATAAAAGAATAGTTGTGTACACATCAGTTTTACCTACGCACATATGGGCTGTATGTAATGCGTAGAAAAACTAACAAGTGATGTTGGACTTGGCGGCAAAACATGCAGGTATTTCTTATTAAAAATACTTCAATTTAGTACGCCTAAAAATTCCCAATGCACATAAGTAATCTTTTCGTTTCTTAATCATATATTAGTATAGGTAGAGTCTAATCTCTTTGTAGGGGGCCTGAAATCTTTGATTTATATAGCCGATGAAATTATACAAAATGTTATTATCTATGTATATGATTAATAATAGACTAAATCGTGATGGTAACTTACAAAATATTACGCTGTTCGGTAGAGTACTCCTATCTTTTAAAAGTTAAATGAAATTAAATTGAACACAGTGGCACTCTCAATTGAAAGCCTGTTCATTAGCCTGTAATATAAATAAAAAAAAATACTCCTGTCTTGATTAAATTTTTACATGCAAATGAAAATAAAACAATCATTACTCGGAACATTAGTACTAACATAATCCTCGTACAGTAGCATAGCTGGCGGCGAAACAAAGGAGCTATTACAATCCGACAAATCGATATATCGACACATCGACGCCAACTAATCGATTCAGCAACGATTAATCGATTTCGAGATTGCGATCGGACACCGTTCACTTCGCCCGACTCTATTCGGATTGTTTAATAGAATGGTGAATTATTGTTTTGCATTCCTCGCAAAATTCACACCAGACCCTACTTGGTTTTGAATGACTCTCCTCCCATCATGAACTCCATTCATGGTTCTTTGATATGCTAAAAGAGTTTTTCCACTTCCAACCGTTACATAACCTGTAAGCTGTCAATATAAGTTTAATATATAATATTATTTAAGTTCTTTGAAAGAAATTGTTTGTAGATATCCTTGAAATAGAGTTCCCGCGCAAAACTATCTTGCACTTTTTTTACACCTTGCTACAATGATAGAATAATGAAATTAGTACCTATAACCATCAATATTTTAGTTAGAAATTACTTGGCTAAGATGAAGTAACAGATGAGCTAAGCCGAATGAAATAACCTTCGTTGAAGTCTTTTACGTTTTATTTTGGCGGTTTAACTTTATAGATCTGTAGTTTAATCAAATCGCCAACCATTCACAGTTCTTTAATTACATCGCTGGATTATTATAATATTAATAAATTTTAACAGAAATGTCAAAATGGTTATATATGAAAGCTATATACATTATGTATACATAAATGTGCTATGTTACATCAAGTTAATTATTTTATTTGAACAAAGTCTCTACTTATTTATTTTCCAGAATAAATGACTAAGTCACACCTTTGTATTACCCGTTAATTAGTGTTTCTACAACACAGGGTTAAACGCAGTACAGTTATACATTCCTCTGTAAATAATAAATTTGTAACATTTAAAGTGCAAATTATCGTACATTAATGTAATATGAACGGTAGTACATTAATATGATAATGTATAAGACTTGCATCTCTACATAAAATAAACAAGTCTCTACATCAACAGATAATATTATGACAAATCTCTGATCATCTATTCATTGGTAAATTTACATTGCGCCTTAAGAACTAATACGTAACAGCTTGCCGTGAAGTGGTATTTAGTTATGATTTCGTAGCGATCCACCCACTTATCAACGGGTACAAAGTAATACATTGTAATATGATAATCTTTATATTAATCACTGGTGCCCATAACATCACAATCTTTATCCACATAATGTATCTGCTATGGCCATAATCTAAGATGATAAAGCTTTGAGTTTTATCTCGTATCAAAAGCTTAAGAGCTCGATTCTCGTATTATCGTTCATTAATGGTTTTTTTAATGGGTTTCGATTGCAAATAACCACCGCACCGCCAAAGGGTATCGGGGAAAATATTGAGAATATTGCGGTTTGCATTGTGCATTATATGTTTGAGGAAAACGATATAGTTTACTGGTTTCAATATATTTATGGAATCGAGACAATATTGCTAAAAGGCTTACAAATAATAACCTTTGAAATTATAAAATGAAAAAAAAATTAATTATGTGTATTTGAAACGCACGTAATATAAACTTTGGTTTTATTATATAAAGTGTTCATTGAAAAATTGCATTCATTTTTGCGTGGGCACTAAAGTCAGATATCGTTCAGTAAACTTCAAAAACTTAGAGATAAGGTTTTAATCTACAGAATGAATGAATATTATGATAAACGATAGCTTGGCTAATGTGAAACATAATCAACTATATCATAAATTAAATCTACGATTCTCAGCTACATCAGCCCAATCAATCTAAAGCTCCCTGCGCTACTAAGCTCAAAGCTCGCATATGAACTTCAATAAATTGCACTCTGACCTTTAGAGCTATTATTAGCCCGTAATTCCGCAGTTCTATGTGAAAACTGAAGACATCTAGTCATCATCAAATTCCTAAATCCCAGCGCTGCGGACAAAGAGAGCGAAACGAACACGAAGTGAGATGAACGTGTATGATAAATTTAAGAGATACACTCTACTGGGAACTGCCTTAATCGCTATGCCCCAAGGCAGAAGAGGTAGCGAGTGGGTTTTTATAAAATTAATACTTTTATTGCCGAAATAGATTGTTACGAATTTCTTAGCGTTTTCGAATAAGACTGAAATTGTACAAACCACCTTACATGCAAACATTTCTTATTAATAGCAAAATAATTGCAGCAGTATAAGTGGTGTCATGCCCTTTTTTGTTTAAATAAAGATATATACATATTGTGCTCTATTATCCCTGATTCTTAGTTTATTCTTTTTTAACATACTCGACCACTACGGGACATATAACGCCTCCAAAAATCGCCGTAAATTTTGTACAGTATTTTGAAGCCACTACGGGACATGTAGCGCCCCCAAAAATCGCCACAAATTTTGCACAGTATTTTGTAGCCATCGGTTACGCTTGGTCTTTTCGTTAAATTAATAAGCCTTTTATTATCTATTAATAGGCGATATACGTACTTTTTTTTTGAAACTATTCGTATACCGTAATTTGAAAGCAAAACATTATTAGATGTCAATATGTAATATAAACAGACGTTTTACGTGTATTATATGTTTTATATTATATATGTATTTGTTTTATAGATTTTAACACAAAAATGTCTTTTATAGTTCAATCACGTAATATAATATATTATCATACAATGAGCATATCATGCAATGAGTATACAATTAGGTATATTATGACAAATACCTATGTAATGCTCGTTTGAAATAACGACTCTATACACGACCTTTATTTTAGAGAGAAAAGAATCTCCGCTCTGCCTATGGTTTACACCATGTATATTCTCTGTTTTTAATAATAAAAATATTTTACTACGACAACACGACATCCTGATGGCTTTTTTGTGGTGGATTCGTATATTCCGAGTCGGACGTACGTGTTTACGTCTCTACCATACGTGGGATGATTTTTTGATTTCTTGAAAACTGACTTTTATTATCTACCTACGTGAAGGACTCAAGACATGGGTTATTCGTACATAATAAAGTGCTTATTAAGACTGTCCGTTTGTCTGATTGTTTGTTATTTACACGTCGTTCGTGCGCCGCGGGACATCGTCCTACCAATCCTTTCGTTGCTCGCGTCCAAACACTTGGATTTTCAATCTATATTTTTGACGTTGAAACAAAATCATTTTAAACTTCGTTAACACCGCCGCTGTCGACGTCTGACGTTTTCGTTCGATTTTATCGAATTTAAATTTAGAACATTAATTTTGGTGTTGCAAACGACTGACGTAGGTATGCGAGTTGTGAAAACATTATTCAGATTACTAACATCGTATAGAGTCTGAGGAATAATATAACTACAATAACAGAAAATTCCAGACAACAAAATAAAAGCGAATCTTAACACTACAATTATACACTATTAATCATTACTTATATTATTACTTGTATTAAAAAACAATACAAAGGAACCTAAATATTCGAAATTTGCTTACAGCGCCCAAATCCCGACAGCGACAATACGAATTATTTGCTAACGTCAATTGACTGTGTTCATAATGAAAAGCAACTGTATATATTATGCCATAGAGAATACCTATACGCATTAAGTACGCCCTTGTACCCCCTAGAATGAGGTGTTACACAAATAATAAATAAATATATATAAAACCTTATAAGTAAATGTTGATTTTAATTAACAACATTCAATTAACAGTAACAATTTCACTTGGCAACAGAACGAATATGCGTTTGATTAGTGCAATTAAAACCTTGCTTGGGTAATGAAACAGTTATAGCTGAAACGACATTGAACGTGTACCAGTAATGCGCAGTGGCACTAAGCCCGGTAGCCAATGTTTGCCCAGCCATTCGCACCTCGACCCTCTAAACGCGGATAGGCAGGCAATAAAAACTGTTCTACGCACCCACCAGCTTTGTTTTATCACTCGTTTTAAGCTTTTTGGTATATTCACTAGTGAATACATGTGAATTGTCTGGATTTTTATGTGGATTCCATGTTAGGTGGGTCAATGCTATGGGTAAATTGAATGTTTTATTTCTTCCCCGAGGTTTCGCTCCCCGGGACTTATATGACAGGATATTTTAGTCCCGTTAGGTTAAATTAAGTCAGGTTCGAAATATGTCGAAATACAGCTAAAAAATAACTTGACCCTATACATAATCTAATACTTATGAATACTTATAAAATAATTATGAATCGTTTCATAGTAAATAAGATGTATACTTTACTTATGTCATGAATTTACATTTAACAGCAATGCTTTTTCCAAAACTTTGCATTATTTAAACGGTACTGATACGGAAAAGAGCTTCACTTAATAAGCTCTCGGTGTTTTATGGATACTAAAGAACGCGAAAAGGATTGAAGTTTTTTGTAGCAAGTACTAAAGCGTATTTTATTCAACTATTCATAAGTATTTTTCAACACTATATAAATATACGACTCTATATTCGGAACTTTTTAGATGAAAATAACTATGTAAAGATTCATGACCTATTTAATTTAAGTTCTAATTTATCTGGGAACTCAGTATTGTAACTAGTGTATGGATATTTCATGAATGAATAAACATATTTTCTCTGAATTCTAAATTTTAAGAATACGTATTATCAAAATTTAATTCACAATTATTTACAATAAAATTACATTTTATTAATGACATATAACATATAAGATTTCATTTATACAATCTTCAAGCTCTACGAACTCTACCTAGCAAGGGACGAAACTAAATGTCCCGGCCATATAGAGCCAGCTCTGGACCGAGTCATTATCCCTCGAGCTCTAAGTGTGTGAATTGCCCACAGCCACACTTGCGCCAAGGGGGAACAATTAACACCTGGATTCACATTTAGAACCTTAAACTCTTAAGAGAGCTAAGCTTTGAATTTAATTTGAGCTTAGCTTCCATTTATCATTTAGTGAGTCCAAAAACAATTGTAACTTAGTTAGGAAAAACACATTAAATTCGGCATGGGCTAAGTGGGAATGAAAGTGAAAATTATATAAAAAATCGGCAGCGACACATTCATGGTTCAAAGCATAATTTTCCATGTTTGATCGGCAGTCTGAGACTTGGATTAAGAAATTGCAGGTTTAATGTTCGACTTAATTCCTTTGAATGATAAAAAACATAGTGAGTAAACCTACTTACAATAATTATCCGTAAGTTTTTAAGGTATTAAGGGGGTAGTTGTAAAATATAATACCAATTAAAATAAAAGGTAAAATAATTTAATTTAATAAGCTATTCCATATGTGTATTAGCCAGTACCTTATATGGCAGATTAAACAGTGCCCACTTTCAGCTACGCTGGTTTCGTTCGTAGGTCAGTAAATATTTGTACGCATTAATTGCATGTACAATTACGCATTTCCTCATACCTTTATTTAAGAACCCGTTAAACATGCTTTAAGTTATTAAAAAATTTACTCACGGCTATAATATGTTAAAGAGTCGTATGAATGAACACACATACTTTTCCTATCTATAAGCTAAATTAAGTTAGCAAAATGCGAACTTAATGTCTAGAAGCAACCCTTTTAACTAAGTACACAAAGAGAAAATAAAATTGTAGGAATAGCAGTGAGAAGAGTATGCTTAAGTGTCTATATATATAAGCTAATTTTCACTTGAGATTCCTCAAAACGTCCAATGCGCAAGGAACCTTAGACACCTCCGTCAATATTCAGGGAGGCGGCGCACGGAATGCCAGAGCTCGGCGCGCTGTCGACGCCATCTGTTGGGTAGAGCGGGAACGTGTCGATAACGTACTCGCCAATATCGATATTAAGAGATACGTATATGTATGTTCAACACAACAGACAAGAAGCTTAAACTAGTATATACATGTGTAAAATATAATGGGATATATGGATGTGAAAATACTAATTATATTTCTTTAAAATTTCGTTTAATTTAATCCTGTTTACATTTTTCTGATGCTTAATATTTTTGATTTTATATATAAATTTTTTGTGAAATTCTAACAATATCACCATTTATATGCGTCTAAAATAACGTCGTGTAAAGAAAACACATTTATAGTAATGAGGCTTACGATTTTATAACACATAACCAGAAATTCCATCCTGTGTATCTTTTAATAGTACTCAGCTGTGTGATAAAAGTGTCACATCAGATATATCTCCATATAATAATATAATAAGCTTCATAAGTCTGTGATATTACCTACCCATCTCATAAAGTCATAGTATTCTGTTACACAATACGGAATAGTTAGCAATTTGGTACCATAAAAGCATCTATAAAAAGTCGAGACAACAAAATTAAAAATTTTATGACATAATTATCGACATAAGCGACAGCACTATTAAAAAGCGCGGCAACATCGCGACGGTTGTCTTGTTCGCGCGCACCACTATATATCATCTGTCTCTCTTGCACACGACTACCTTATTTAAATAAAAGTGTGGTTGATCTCTGTGGAATTTTGTTGTTAGAATGTGTACTCTATTTATACGTGCATAAAGTTGATTATAATTATTTCGATGGAGAGAAAAATGAAAAAGGTTGTACGGGCAGGTTATACGTAGCAGCGCGATCTGGAGGAAGACACTTGATTTAGATTTAGGCGGAAACACCGGCCCATTCGTCGATTTGAACGCCCCGACCTTGGATTCTCGTGCGCCACGCTCCATTTAGCAATTAGAATCAACATTTTTGGTACACAGTTCAGTTTCTGACCGCCAAGAAAAGGGTACTAAATTTTGTTTCAAAGCTTTAACGCCAAGCTTTAACGCCAAACTTCAACAATATTTGCGAAGTAAAAAAAATATATAAAACAGTCTTATAAAAATAAAAGTTCTACTGATTAAATCAGACAGATTAATAATATCGCACATTCAAAATTTCAATCATCAGCCTGTCTCAGTACACTGCCTTACACAGGTCTCCCCTAACAGAGTTTCAATCGTAATCGCCACGCTACGCCTTTATTCAATCAACTATTAAATGTACAATTACAATTCAGTAACAGTAAAAAAGTTTACATATCGTAAAGTGGTGTCATAAACGGATAAAGAATCTATAAACAGGGATATAAGAGTAGTAGTTACAACTTTAAACGGTTGATTAAATAAAAGTTTTAGGTTTTTTTTAATAAAAGTGTCGTTAGTGATCTACGTAGGTTACTATGTAGTTCATATCTGATAAAAGACATACATATAAATATGTATATACTTGTTCCAAATATAAATTGTGTTAATAACTATCATAATAACGAAATTAAATAATTTATATGAAAAAATTCATTCGCTTACCTGATAATGAATCAGCTGATTATTTTTAGGTATATAATATATTAATTTAAACCTGTACACATAGATATGTCACAATATATGATCGTAATACATGTTTACGTATTGACATCAATATTATAATTTAAACCAAACAAAAATAGATAAAACACAATGGACGCTTTATGGCTTGAGATAATTGAATTCCGCTATGTAAAACATTATAAACATCCAGTGGGGAGTTACTAGGAAATAGATTCACGATGAAAATTGTTTCGCTCGTAGCTTCGCGCCGTGCCACGAATATCAATGTATGGGACATTCGGCGTACTGTGGTGTAGTGAGCGGGATCATTCATGTTCGTGTACTTATAAGTATGTCTGAAATCGGCGCCCTTGTATGTAGAGACTGATGAATGTCGAAGAAGCGCGTTAGGGTAGAGATACTCTACGTCACTCGGTCCTCTTGCTTAACTCATAAGGGACATAGCGTAAAGATATAGTATATGTATGTACATAATCTTATAAAAAATTTATTGAAATAATCGTATATCTCGCTAAAGCTATGGAAGTAGAGGCAGCAGGCACAAGTTACTATCCTTAACAACTTGATAACTTCAGACAATCCTAAATAGATCGTAGGGAAGAACAATTTTATGAATAGGACACTGTTACTGACGATGATACCACGGAGCCCGCTTAGATTGTGTTCAGACAACCATGAGTGCAATGTCCCAACGTATTATCAACTTGTTTATTGCTATTACTATTAACACAGATTATTTATTAGTTGATCTAGTGTCAAATTGCCTTATAAATGACCTAACTGTTCCAATATGTGTATTCCAATATTGTAATTTGAGCTGAAAAATTGCTAATATGTCACGAACCTTAAGGGAATCCTGTCGCCAGGTTTTTCGCGAAGGCTTATCTGTGATCTTGATCTTTGATCGCACGATGGTGAATGAGATGCGATCGCGAATATAGATCGATAAGAAATCAATTTAATCTCGCTTTTATTATTTCCAGCCAGTGAATTATGTATCTTGGCCACGTATTATGAAAAAAAAGCTAAACTTGACGTGTGTTACAAAGGCATTGATACAGATTTAAAATACTGTACAGATTAATTATATATTGTGCTGATATTAAACTACTCTTACGCCAGTTTTTATGTAACACTCTGTTCAACTATTCATAGAAATACGTTCAATGTTTGAAATTCGAACAATTATGAATCTAGAGAAAGAAAATAGAACTAATTTTTTTATGTTAAATAGTACTTATTTTAGGTATAATTTTTTTTGTTTTGTTTTTTTATTTTAGGTATACATATGAAGAATTGCTCACTGTATGTTTTCTACTATAAAACTGTACTAAGCTTTGAGTACTGTCTTAATTAAAAAAATATATTAAACATGGGCATGTTCACTACTGGCTTAATATTCCTAATCGAAATATTGTTGTTTTAAATCTATGACAAATATTTTAAAATAATAACGCCATGAATAGCAGTACTTCAACTAAATCTAGCATGCGTTCCAGTCTAGCCGCGTGAACAATCTTGACATGTTACTAACTCAGCTGGTTCTGTTGAACGATGAGCTTCCATTAGTAGGGCTTGCGGGCCGTAGGCGTGCAACTGACTGGTGATGCCCAATGAGTGTCATTTCTCAAGCCGCTACCGTTTTCATAGTGCCAAGGTAGAGTAGTTTTGCCTACATCTACACATAAATATATGACTGATGCAACCTTCACAGGTTTTATAACTATATATGGGGTCGTTTGTTTAGCGCGAAACGAAGTAAGAAACAGCTAGATGGGAGACAATCGAAGTCGAATACGAACGTGCAAGGTGTCCAATTCAAATCATTAGACCGCTTTTATAATAAAACATGTTAACTATATTCATACGGGGACCGCAATTGACATTTACACGTGCTATTTACCAGTAATAAAAAAAAATGTAGTTCCATATTTAAATTTAAGGAAGTTCGACCGACGCGAGCTCACGCTTTCAACCCCATAATCAATCAAGACAGTTCCGGTCAACTTCTCTCCCGTATTAATAACGGTTATTAATCGTTCCACCGCAGTATCACGCTCCGTCACCTACTGGTAACCAGATCTGATAGCTGGTTACGCGTTACAATGGTATCGACAGCCGATAGCTGATAATCTGCTCGGGTTACTCACTAACGGTGTAGAGTTATAGAAACGGTTAATTGACCAGTGATTAGTTGGAGTCGGGGGATTGCTAACGAAATGTTATCTGTGGTTCAGGATTTCCATTACCCAGTTGGCACGTTTGCATTGAATAGATTTGAGTTACGAGTAATTATTATTAATCATCATCATGATAGTAAATACAAGGAACATCGTAAACGATGACTTTGACCTAGTGGAATATTTAAATCTAACTGAAAGATAATCAAGGATTGAGGTGAAAGGGTATGACGAGAAAATAAGTAAGGGGTCTTTATGTTTACCACACAAAAAAGTGTCTTCAGATAGAATGAGAAAAATACTGCCTTAATATTTTTGGAATATATGAAATTCATCTCGACCACGACAAAAACGTCACAAGATTAGAATCATTTCAATTTAAAGCTTAATAATTAAACGTGCTAAGATGTAGAGTTAGTTCATTTGTTGCAATTGTATCTAAACCCAAAGAGGCTCATCTATTAGACCACTTAGCCACGCACTTAACCGCCCAGATGCCTTTCTCTACATTTCTCAACTAACCCCGCTACATTATAATTATTTATTGATGTGATTTTCTATGGTTTATGTAGCGAAGTAGAGCCGAAACTTTGAAGGACTGGTTCTTTGTTTGTATTTAAATTGGCCAGAGATAAAAAGGACTACTGACACGGTGTTGATCTATTGTTTTATTTAAGGCTTTTTGTTAATTATCACAGTCTTATCTGTGATGTTTGTATCGCTTGAAAAACCAGCGAATAATAAAATCAGCGATAAATTATTCGACTGTTAAGTCCAACAAATAAATGATCTTAAATGCGAATTGAAATGCTATTTGATAAAATATGATTAAACGTTATAAATGAACACAATTGAGAGTATAATAACATAAATTTATAATAACTGGTGACTAATCAGACCATTTTTGATGGTTGGAATGTTCTAGAAATACTGCGCTAATATTCTAGTTACGTAAATACATATGTATGTATATGTATATAGGAACAATTGTTGTCAATTGGCTGTTTACGGAACATATTTACAAGAATAAAACGTTATAATAATTAATAAAAGTAATTAAAAACACTTTCTCATTAATATTCAATACTACGATTTTATATTTTAATATGACGTTTTTTCGCACGACCGATTCGTCCGTAACAAAGTTCAGTAACACGGAAATCGTGG
>DWME01003510.1:0-18139 GCA_018244795.1 Parelbella ahira ahira
ATTTTGCCACGCTGACTGCCTCATCACTGGCAGTCATTAGGTCTTCCTGGGTGCAGGTATTAGGGCACGCAGGGCACAATTTGAGGTGGTCCATCGTTTGGGGGGAGCCCCCCCAAACGATGGACAGTTTTGGCTGTTGCTGTCTATCAAAGCCCCTAAACCGCCTGTGGACCCGCATTGGCCGAAGTAAGAACAACATGATCAGATGGGGTTTGATAGACAGCATATTTTATAATAAAAATTTTGTACAATAGAAAGAAAAAAACAGGATGGATGCAATCTTTATAATAGGGCTGATAAATTTATTTTACTAACTTCATGGATTTCTATAGGAAAAATGTAACTGGCAAAAAGTGTCCATTTACTAATATTAGTCATAGGGATGTGCCGACTATAACTTTGGCTGACTAGCCGACTGGCTGATTAATCGGTTTTGTAAAGAAGCCGACTAGACTGCCAAGTCTATGACAGTTTTGGGGATTTCCCCTGAGTAACGAAAGCAATTGATAATTCCGTTTTTAAAGAGGTACCTTGTTTTATACATACTCTACTTTAAATAAGAATAAATGATCATAAATGTTTATTGAAGATTAAAAGGTATGTTATTTTGTGTGTTAATTAAGATACTAATTTTGTTTGATATATGTCATAGATATGTTTTTTTACAAGCAAGTACTTTTAGATACCAAAGAAAAGGTTACTTTTTTACATTTAAAAATGTGTAAGACTGATTAGTGATTATATAAAAATATATGACTAAACAATCAACATTTTTTTGTAATTCCTCCTACATACATATATTATATTGACAAATACAAGAGTAAGAAGCCGAATAGTCAACACTCTTTGCCGACTAGTTGGCACATCCCTAAATATTAGATTCCAAAGCAGAAACAAGTACAGGAACTATGATGATAAAAGATATAATATTATTATAGGAATTGATATAAACAGAAACATAGGAATTAATTAGAAAAGTACCTATGTATGGTCCAATGCCCACATTCAAAATGCACTTCAACAAGTCACCAGCGAAATTTCCTTGCAGTGTCTTTTTCAATTCAGTCCAAATCCTTTCACCTGATACAAACTGTAAACCTTCAGCATTCTGCTTAATAATTTCAAGTGTGTTTGGATCATGTTTGTCAGGTTCTAATGCAATTCTTCCATAGAAACGGAAATATCTCATTATCCTGAGGTAATCCTCTTTTATTCTGACATTAGCATCCCCGACGAATGTGACTCTTCTGTTTTTCAAATCTTCATATCCATAAAAGTAATCATATACAGAGCCATCAAATCCTGAAATATAATGGTACATATTAATTTAAATCCAAGTGAGCTAATTTAAGTACATATAATTTCTTTGCAAACTCTTGAGTTTAGAGAAATGTAGTAAACAATAAGGTTAGAACAAAATTACCCAAAAACATAGAATTTATAGTTAGATCCCGTCTATTAGCATCTAGTTTCCAATCTTTAGTGAATTCTACTTCGGCATGTCGTCCATCTGTTATTATATCAATTCTCAATGTGGTAACCTCAAAGTTTTCCTTGTCATTGATCCTTGGAGTTATCGTGCCATGCTTTTCACCTGCCATATTGATCATTCTCACATTCTCTTTAACAAACATGTCCTTCATTTGTTGGGGGGTAGCGGTTGTGGCAAAGTCCAAGTCCTTGGGTTCTTGCCCCATTAGGATATCTCTGCAAAAGACATAATTTAAACAATGCAATATTCCTTTTACATTTTATCCACTTCATTGACAGTTAATTTTTTTTTATTTTGGCATTATACCACGTAACATCACGCCTGGAAACCTCGAAGAGATAGGCAGAAGAGTGTAGTACACTCCCACATTTCACCGGTTACGTTTAATTCCCATGGAATAGGTCAAGAGCCTATTGCCATACACCAGGATCATTTCCAGAGTACGAGTCACTACTAGGAATTCTAAATTTAAAAAATCCAATAATACCCGGCCCGGGATTTGAACCCGGCACCTCCCGATCGGCTCGACAGTCGCACTTGCAACTACTCGATCAACAAGGCAGTAAATCATTATATCAGTTGCTATAAAAGTACAAATTGTCATTACCTCACAGCGCCGCCGGCAACGCGGATCTCATATTGATATTTATCAAACAGAGATTTTAAAACTTCAACCTCAGGTGTGAAGATACTTTTAAACTCCGGTGTATTCAGTTTTATAACGACGGGATCTTCACGACACTTGAGCTCCATATCTTTTAATGAACGCGTCCGAACTCTTTTGCTCATAGTCGATTTGCTGTAAGTCTCAATCTTTTATTACAAACAATGAAAATATCACACTGTAAGGATACGTTTAATGCACTTTTGAGAATATATCCTATATGAGATAAGAACAAACAAAACTGATTAAACGTAGTTGGAACTACTAATATTAATAATACTCACGTTTATGAAAACGATCTGCTGTAATTTTAATAGTGCCGGTCGAAATATAGACATTCTAAGAACATTGTATGTTCTGCTCACGCGATTCGTAATATTTTGTTTTATTATAAGCAAATTATCGTTCCTGTAAATAATGACTATTTATAAATCTTGCTAATTGGATATATTACGGAAATCACAAATTTGCAGTATGATTGGTCAGTTCAGATCACGATATTGATTTATTTAACGAAAAATGGACCGTCCAGAAGTCAAAAGTGACAATGACATAGATCACATTTTAGCCTCAGGTGGCTATAGTTTGCACAACAAATATTAAGCCTTGTGCATTTAAATACCTATTGGTTAGTAAAATAATAAGTGTAATAATTTAACAATTAACCGTGAATGAAAAATTTTATTTAAACAAGTCAAAGTTGAATACTAATAAATATCAAAATATATACATACATAAAACTCTGCACACGTTTAGATCACTTTTAAGTCTAATGGTTACCATTAAAATAATATTATTTTTAGTGTATTACAGTTTAGTGCAATTATTTTAATGTAAATATTTTTTCTTGCTACTTTTCGTACTTCTTGATACAAACCAAAACATTCAAGAAGTGTAACTTGTAAAACGTTGTGATTTGAACCTCGATGTAACGATACTAAAATACGTCACAATAAAAAAACAAACCATATAATATAGAGTAGGGAACCTACGGCTGCCTCTAAGGGAAACGTCCGACGGTTAGAAAGAGAGAAACGATCTTATACCCTATCTCTCTCTATCTGACTACTGGCGCATGCGTAGCAAAAGAACAGCTTGTTTTTCAATTAACCCGCGCTAGCGCTACCTGTACGTGTGCAAGTAAAAGAGAGACAGGTAGTGTCATTGCATTTTTTTTATGTTTACGATGGAAACATTTTAGGCTGCCCCCTACTCTACGTATAATATATCTATGAAACAAA
Organism: Parelbella ahira ahira; assembly: GCA_018244795.1. Taxonomy (NCBI): domain Eukaryota; kingdom Metazoa; phylum Arthropoda; class Insecta; order Lepidoptera; family Hesperiidae; genus Parelbella; species Parelbella ahira. The sequence goes on from DWME01003510.1 coordinate 3,398, forward strand.
CACTTATACATACATGACTCAGTCGGAGAGAGAAAGAGATAGAATAATTTAATAATAATAAATGATTGATTTAATTTTTTTTTCATTATTCATTATTTATTAAACTACTATTACAATATACAATACAATTACTCAAATTAAAATTAATTGATTTCTTTAAAATATGAAATAATTTTTAAGCTTGGTTAATCATCATTATTATCCACTCCACCTAGCTGGAGAGTGTCCTACTCTAAGTCTGCCAAGTCACAGTCTCAACAATGCAGAAGCTGTATGTGAATTACACACATACACTTTTTTTTATTTAACTGTATTATTAGTGTCCAAAGACCAAATATTTAAATTGTATAATACTTACTTAAAATCTACTATTTCACTAATTAATTTAAAAAATAAAAACAAAATTATCATTTTTATCAGTACTATATGGAAATTATTTTTAAGTTTTATCACACATCTTGAATGCCTTTTGATGTTATAACAAAATTGCATTCAGAATTTACTAAATCGGGTGCAAATACTATTTTTAGTTCTCTTAGTGTAACCTTTTGCTCATCTCCATTTAAGTTTCCTGAAGTTTTCCTGATCCATAGCCGGTATGAAATCATGTTCGACCATGCTAGGCCCAGAGAAGGGTGCAATATATCAGCTGTATTGCTGAAATTAGCTGTTACTTGATTTATGCAAATAACAGCCAAATCATATGCACTTGCTATTTGCAATAACATTATCCCGAGCTCACGCAAGTCTTCAGCTCGTTGTATATAGTTTGTAGTTTCACACCTGAATGGACCAGCAACAGAGTCTATTATAACCACAGAGGCTTTATGTTGCTGTAATAGTTTAGGTAGTCTTACTCGGACACATGATAACAAATCAAATGCCTCATATACATGCTCCACAAACACATTATTGTTAAATTGATCAGAACATTTGTTAATGCTTTCATGTATTTGATTGTATCTTGTTATAGGAAATAAATCTTCGGTGCATATGTACACACTGCCTTCAGCTGAATTTCTAGCAGCTACCTGCATCCCAAGTTGAGTTTTACCAGACCCACTTTCACCATAGATTTCTATTAACACTCCTCTTCGAAAACCACCATTTAATAAATTGTCAATTACTACACAACCTGACTTTATTTTACTGTGTTTATATTCCAATAATTCTTTGCATGTTACACTCTGTGGACTGAAATGTTTGGCCACTATACTTTTTATGAGTGTTATATCTACTTTTTTCAAACCAGTTAATTTCTTGATATCCCAAATGGAAAGAATCATAAGTTGTTTTGGAGTGCAAATACCAGCTCTGTCGATGATGTCAAACATAGTTGCTGGTATTATTTCTTTTAAATCCATTTTTCTATATCGTTTAATCTTCTAATGATGGAAAAAAGTTTACTTTACACTGCAAAAATATTAAGATTTGTCGAAATTAAACATCATATAGTAAAGGTTTCATTAACGTTTAGTTCAATACATATTTATTCAGTCATGAATATTCTCCAAAATAATCATCTTAATGTTAATGTTCGAGTGTTGTTTGTAAGCTTTGAGTTTGAAATGTTTCGAATCTGTCAATTAAGCCAATTTGTTGCCTGATTACTAACGGGATAAAAGTTAACAAAAAGTAGCTAATAATTGTAACGCAGTACATAAATTATAATAGGTATGATCTTTCCTGTTGATTTTTTGCTAATGAATAAAAAGGTTTGAAAGTGAACTTAGGTGCTGAAAATTGTTACATTACTTGAATAGGATTGGCGATTTGCATTTCGTTATACTAATTGGAACTGTGGTATTTTTTTGAGAAGTAACATGAAATTAGTAAAAATGACATTAAAATAAAACTATACTCAATGTAATAAAATTATGTTACTTTAATATTCGTTATATTCGAAAAAGAAATGCGTGTTGTAACATAGTTTACAGAAACAGGGCTACCAACGTGGTTTCCCTCCTAATCTAGGGGGTTTAGAAAGACGAGCGGGATTTTTTTTTGGAATGTTATATTTTTAGGGGTATTTTTAAGTTTTCTTTTTAATTCGAATGATTAATTAAACTAATCTGTGCTTCATTTCTCCCTCCAATTTTAAATTGCGTGAGCAAAACAAAAAGGTCGTCCTTTCATTTACACAATAGACTTGCAATTTGATGGTATTTGATTATTTATTAATGATTGTGTGATTAATGTAATAATAAATTTTATTAATAATATATATTAGGGGAATCTCGCAGTAATTGTAAGGAATTTAGGGGTTTTTGGTTGAAGCTCTAAGGAGAAAAATTTCTGAGAGTTGGTAACATTGTACAGAAGTCAACTTTTAAATTAAATATAACACAAATGTTATGTTTATCTTAATTCATAAAGTGACTGTTATTTTGTCTTTAGGCTAAAGGAATAAAGTTTAAATTTCAAGATATGTCATTGACTCGTATTTTATATAGTGCCGGTCTGGTAGCGATACACTTTCACCCCGCAAGATTAATTCGCGCGCCGCCCGCGATCAATGCCAGCATCAGTACCTGTAGAGTTGCGTGCTTTGCGAGCGTGTCCACTCCTTCCACTAGCAAAAGGAAAATGGTAAATTTTAAATAACCTTGATTTCTTTCCTTGTACTTCGTCATTTTAATTTTATTAATCCACAATATGTGTTGTTTCCAAGAAATGTGTAATAAAACAATTTTTTTTAAAGGATTTATTTAAACCAGTTTTAAGTTTCAAATTCACTTTGTATCTTTTAGGCTGACAAACTGAGTTCCCAGGAAAGAGATGCACAGCTCCAGCCACTCCTCCAGTCTGGCTGGAAGGTTCAAAGCAACCGAGATGCCATAGAAAAGGAATATATGTTCAAAAACTTTAATGAGGCATTTGCATTTATGACCAGGGTTGCCTTACTTGCCGAGAAGATGGATCACCACCCAGAGTGGTTCAATGTTTACAACAAGCTTCAGGTATTCTTTTATTCTCTGTTAATATTTTTCTGGATCTTGTGTTTATATTGTTCTGGAAAGAGAGAGACATTAGTAATTGTGATCTTATCAAAATTGTATGTTTTATCAAAGTTGTATTGTTTAACTTCAAGATTGTAATTTTTTTATACAGTGATTTCATAAATTTCATGCTAAATATTTATCTTACACATACTGGCTGGATAAATTTTTTAACTCCTCACAGAACTTTTAAAATAAATTTAATATTTTTCCAGGTCACCCTGTCATCCCATGATGTCAATGGATTGAGCAAGCGGGATATTAAAATGGCTACATTTATGGACAAAATTTTTCAGTAAACCTATTATAGTTAAAACATCAATATAAATTTATATAACTAAAATACTATATAATATATAATCATTGTAAGTGGTTATATTATTTTAACTCCAGGTTTTTAAATAAAATATTCACATTTCAAGTGTTGAATGTACAGGCTGCATAATATATGTAGTTTTTAACTCTATGCAACAGAAGTGAAAGGATAGATGCAATGACACAATTTTATGGAAAACATTCATTGTTTATTGTGGGTTTTTTTCAAGGATTTTTTGTCATAGACAAGACTTAAAACAGCATCAAACATTCTGTTATAAAATGAAAAAATATTGTTATATACAGATCCAAGGAACAATTCCTAGTAATTTATGTATAGTGGAAGACATTTAGTACCTTTAGTACATATTTTACATTAAAGAGTTCAGATTAAGACGAAAATATTCTGGCTATCACGAAAAAGTATAATATTTTAGTTAAGCCAGCACATGCAATCATACATAAATTCTCATGTAACCTTAAAGTAAAAATTGTCGATATGAATCACTTTTAACAATTTTATTGCTGCTTCTGCTATTGCTGTCAGTGGTTGCAAGCCTATTGCCAATCGGGAGGTCCTTTTCTAACTTAGACGTTCTGAGGGAAATTTCTAGTTGAGGTTCAGTCTGCATTTGTGCCCGGCGTTACAAGGTGTTACCGGTGTTGCGTAACAGTTGTAATGTGGGAGTATATTGCACTTCTCTGCCACCCGTTCGGGGATTAGAGACAATGTTAAGTTTCGTTAATTTCTCATGAAACCTTTAAAAGGAAATCGTCAATATAAAGTAAGTACCGTTACCAAATTAGTGGTGTTGTCATGCCTGTGTCTAACTCAGACGCATTTTCTAACATAGCATGGGCAGGTCCTCTTATCGTTGAAGGGCTCAGTCTCAAACGCCGAGGTGCACGGATACGCGCGTTCTATGATCCTTTTTAATTCTAACGCATGTTCCAGGCCTCTTGTTTCGCATACCAGTTTCATCTAAAAAACCAGTTATGTTATAAACGTAATTTGCATTGTACATGCATTATACAAAGGAATAAGGTTCACCAACATGGATTACACCGTGTACTCCGTGGGTGCAACTTAAATAAAAAGTGTAATAATACTCCAAACAAAGAAATCGTTTGTGACGTTTCTATTGACTGGCTCGATTGTTGCGGTTAATGAAGGGTCAGGGAACAGGAATCTATATTGTGATTGAATGCTGAGCATTAGAATTCAGGTGTTTTATTAAATTTGTTCCAAACCGGTACAGTTTGTGGCTGCTGAGCCGGTCGTGGGTTCGACTCCCACCCAGAAAAATATTCTGTCCACGCGTAAAAAAGTCTCTGTAAGTATACGTGTATATGAATTTTGACCGCCGTCTGGGTACCAGGCTATCTTGATCCTTACGTAGGGATCAGATACTTGGGTAAGGTTTTTTCATTGACATTTTTTAATTCGCGTTTTTTATTGCTTAATCTGTAATTTACTAATGTTACTATCCAATCGCCATGACTACGCACCTCAACTGTATAAATTTCGTTTTCAACCCAAACGTGATCTTGAAATTCTCGTATCACGTTGTACCCTCCACTCGCTAAGAGTTTCAAAAGCTGGGCATTTGCTTCCGACGTGTCTCTTATTCCAACCTGTATATAATAAAAAATAAATTAAAACATTCACCATTTGACTCCATGGAAACTTATGTCCAACCGCAGGATGATAAAAATGTTGATGATGACAACGAGATGCTAGATTTTTGTAGATGTTCTTCCCTTGATCTGCAATTTCTATGCTTTTATTACATTTCATTGACCAAAATATATTGTTGATTAAATTACAGGCGGTTTAATAGAAGTCCTGGTCATAAGGTCGTTTAATAGCATGTATGATTACCTAATAAACGCAGTAGAGGCGAAAGTTGGCAAGGATTATAGCAGATGGAAAATTTTAATTTCCGTGGAAAATAGACATGACCATTTGTTCGTCATTTATGAAACGACACGCAACGTTTCCGTTAGGTTTACGCGTTGTAATTAGAACGAGATTAAGTAACATTAAGAGCAACTAGGTGTGCGTAAAGTTACATACTTTGAATTTGACCAGTCGGCCTTCAGCCGCGAGTCCCCTGTCAACGCAGCGTGCCAGCAGTATGAGGTCAATATTGCCTCCCGTCAACAAACACACGACGCTGCGCGGGAAATTATTCAACAGTGATTAGACTTATTCGTTAAAAGAACATTGTTTCCTTTCTCTTTCTCTCAGTTTGAAGTTTCAAAGGTAATAGAAGTTGAGTGTAACATTATCGTTATTATCTATCTCTTTCTCTCAGATAAAATTTTCAAGAGTAATTAAAGTTAAACATAAAAAGAATATAGTTTTCTGTCTTTCTCTCAGTTCGAACTTTCCAGAGTAATTGAAGTTAAGCGTAAAAAGAAGAAAGCGTAAAAAAAAATTTTTGTCTCTTTCACTCATTGTCAGTTTGAACTCGATAAAGTTAAGTTTTATGACCGTAAAATTGAGTTTTGTGTCATTAAATTTTATCATATTGACTGCCTCGTTGGTCGAGCGGTTGCAAGCGCGACTGCTGATCGGGGGGTCCTGGGTTCAAAACCCGGGTCCGGGTACTATAGAATTTTTCTAATTTAGAAATTCTAGTAGTGACTCTGAGTCTGGATCAGTAGCCGGTGTATGGCAATAGGCTCACCACCTATTCCATGGGACTTAAACGTAAATGGTGAAACGTGGGGGTGTAGTACACCCCTCTGCCTACCACTTCGGGAATTAAAGGCGTGATGTTACGTTTTTTAATTTTTTTCATATTGAACAATACAAAGAACTGAAGATGGAGCTCAATGGCGTCCTATTGGCGCGGCCTAGGTCCAGCAGGAGACGAGAATAAGCTAATGATGATGATGATGACTATGATAATGATGCTATGAGAGAATAACCACCTTTCAATCAGATTAGTTCTTAATTAATTCTGTGGACACAGTTCTAGTCTGTCGTAGTCAACGGACTTTCATTCTTTATTATAAGTAAACAGTTATTACGAGAGGATTAAGTAACTTTATTAGGTGAGTATTTTTATAATTTGCGTTTGTTAAGTTGCAATAACTAAACACTTAAGTTCGTTGTAGTTATGTACTGAGACGATTTTTAGGGTACCTACTTTTTTAATTTAAGTTCAGGGATAAGATCTCCGAGAATAGTAGCCAGAGTGCACGATGCAGCTCCTTCCACCACCAAACGTTCTTTTTCAATCAAGTGTAGAATGGCACGCGCTATCCAGTCTTCATTAACTAGAAGCTGTAAATAGGAAAATATGGCGGATGGCGGGAATGTCAAAGGCCATTTTTTAATCTTCTTTGTCAAATTAGTACTTGTAGACTTAAAGGCCATGAAGAATATTTGGGTGTAATAAATGTATAAAAGATCTTTAAGAGTAGCATTAGCGGCGCGTATAAGCTCATTTTTGTACGCGCGCTTTGAACCTCGCACAGGTCTTTTGCAAGCGAAGGCGCGATACTTCGTTCTTCTAGGCGTGAGCCGCTTATGACCTACACCTACCCTTGCACCGCACAGAGACATATAAAATGAACGCAAACTAACATACTTAGATGATTTTTAATTATATTACGTTAAAATAGGACGAATTCTAGGCACTTTTATCCCAGGATGCGTTTTAATAGTCCTTTAATCAAAAAGTTACAGCTTGTTTTAGTTTTTTTGTAATCGTTTTTTGTCGATCCTGTAAGGCCTCTCTCAGACCATGTGTAAATCTAGAAAATATATGTACAATATATTATATTAAACAAGTCTCAAGTTATCGTGCACAGGTTGCACACACAGATAAATTACAATTAATATCGAAAATGCTTTTATTCAAACGATTAATTTGTGATTCAATCGTATCACATATTGCAGGTCGTCGGGCTAAATAAATACACCTATATTTGTGTACTTATATAATTGAAAAAAGAAGTTTAGTAAGGCAATAATAGCAAAGGTAACCGGCAACGACTAAAAACGACAGTTATCAAAAGTCCTCTACATTTCATTTGTATTATAAAATATGTACGTATATAAGTATGAAAAGAAAACAAAAATATATTACCATTTTGTCAATAAGCGGCTGAACAATGTGGAAAGAATTGACGCCCACGTTGGACACGGATATGGCGTCCGCTAGCGATGGTTCAATCGGACTGCTGATGGGATCGCCCTTTTCTAACGAATTGAAGAATACTGGCATTTTCTCCGACTGCACCCCCTGGACGAAATAGGTAATAATATTTTAATTATCTCTGCCACATCAGTCGAGTGTTTTCAAGCGCGCCTGCTGATCGAGAGGGCCTGATACGAATACCGGGTCTGATACTATGGGATTTATTGTGATCAAGTAATGATGCTTAATATTGTCTAGATTATTCTTATTTTGGTACAGTGACTAAAATTTATTGGTACTAACATAAACTAGACAGCTGGGTCGCACATGTTTGATAACGGTGGCGACAGCAGCGGCCAGACCGCCGCTGCCGACCGGCACTATCACCGCGTCCACACACGGCACTTGGTTCAGTATCTCCAACGCCACTGTTCCGTACCCAGCCAAGATATGAGGGTGGTCACGGCTGGTGAAAGAACGTGCAAATGTAGTTATACTTTTTGTACAAGTATAATAAAAAAATAAATGAAAAATAAATAATAAATCGTTAAATAAAAGGTATTTATGTATATAAAATTCCTGTTTATGTGTGCATGAGTGTGTACGTGTTCGCATTTGTTTTGTTTGTAGCGTAGAGTGTACGTATGTTTATTGTGTAACAATACCTAATTGTTGAAACGTGGGAGTGTCCTACATTCCACTGCCTACATTTTCGGAAATTACTGACATAGAGTTACGTTTACCTACGTAATAATATTCCGTTTTACGCACCCGTTTATATAAGTGAGACCTTTATCCCTTGCAATAGCCCGCGCGTATCTTTGCGCTTCGAGCAAGTTATTCCCTTGTACTACAACTTTCGCGCCAAAATTGTGACATCTCTGCAGTTTGTTGATTGGAACGCACGTCGGCATCACAACGATCACAGGTATACCGAGCCTCTGTCCGTAGAAGCAGATGCCAACAGCTTGATTTCCTAGCGATGCGATTACCACTCCGATCTTTTTTTTATCCAGTGCCATCATTTCCAATACGTTTAAAGCGCCTCTCTCTTTGAAACTGAACAAAATAATTAGAAAAACACGAATTGATATAGCGACATATTAATAAAGAATTAAATAAAACAACTATGTAACTAATTATATACCTAACAATATATTAATACACAAATGTTGTTACTTCATTATTGGCAACACTAACCTTCCAGTTCGTTGTACGCTTTCCAATTTGTAGAACAAGTTCATGGCAAACTCGCGCTTGTAATGTGAGGTCTGAAATGATTTGCAGCGTGGTCATTGCTGTATAATTTCGCAGGAGATTTTAAATATTACAGTGCTTAGAGAAAATATGTCAGATGTCAGGAAACCTGCGCACCACAGAGATTCCATAATTATATCTGAGTGCATAAACACTTCCAACCCGCACTTGGCCAGTGTAGCACTATGGGTTTAACTCTTCTCTTTCTGAGAGTAGACCCGTGTTCAACAGTAAACGATAAGAGGGTTGATAATTATGATGATATGATTTATTGACTGTAGGGTTGTAAGAGTATCAAAGTAAAGAAGTACCAAGCATGGTGTGACTGGGATGTGCGATTTAATGCGATGCGACGCGTCCACGACATCGTCGAAGCTGATAGTCCTCGGATTTTCTGGGTCGCAGAATTCGTCGAAGTCTTCCTGCAAATAAAATGGAAATATCTGTAGTTATTATTTACATTCACTTTTGTTTAGACTATCATAGGTTTTAATGTCATTGGTAGCGGAAAGAAAATTGCTAACCGAAGTATTAATTAATTATTACTGAAAATTTTGAATAATCGTCAGTGGTCGATTGAATACAAGCACGACTGTCGCTTTTAGTGACTCGGAGTCTACCCGGTGTATGGCAATAGGCTTGCCACCTAATCCATGGGACGTAAACGTAACTATATAGTGAAGCGTGTACCTACTACATTCCTCTGCCTACCGCTTCGGGGATTACAGGCGTGATGTGATGTGATGTGATAAAAAATTTTTGAATATATGTTTTATTCAAAACAGACATAAAAATAAAAATTACTTACATATCGCCGTGACATATTGATAGTTTTATTTACTGTTTTGATTTGATGTGAATATTGATTTAGTATTATTGGAAATTTTCAATCATTTTGGTATGTTCGATTTGCAGTTCTCAAATGCGAATGTTGAGTGACTGATTAATGTCAAAATTTAATAATTTTGTGAAAATTTTGGCGGTTGTGTCTTTAAATATGGTACCTTTATGAATAGAACTTTATCGATAGGACCGATTATATCGATAGTTAAACTGTTAGTAGTTGTAGTTGGTAATAGAAAATAGCAACGATGTTATCAGACCTTCATAACCATAAAATCGATTTTAAACAAAGCTTATATGACAACAATTATAACGAGGGCATTCACATAGTTTCTCTTGTTTAAATTATATACTATTCGATTTATATCGTTAATAATTTGAGACTTCTAATGTTGTTTTCCATAGATCAAATATCGATACTTAAGTTCCCACACAATTAGACTGTGAGTGTTTTATTTTTAAATACGGAGCATATATAGTGGCTAGTCATTTAGGGTATTTTTTTAATATCATAGAGTAAATATAGAATAAAGGTTTGTTTAATGAAACAAATCTATTTGTTTCATTAAGCAAACCTTTATTGTGAAACAATTTCAAAAAATAATTGTTTTATTTTTTAGTTACCAGTTAGTTTTAGTTACCAGTTAGTTTTAGTTACCTAATTACGAGTATATGCAGGTTATCCAGCACCATTTTTCTATAGTTATCAGACTTCCACATAAGGATTGCGTTTGTGTATACCCTTGCCACCCAAGGAATACCTATCTGTACTATTATAGCACCACGCCTTTATCCTTCCTTATCGGTCTATCCTTACCAACCGGCCTTGCTCTTTCTATATTCAGTACAATGTAATTTAACGGTAATAAATAAATAAAACGACATGGAATGGAAATGATTTATTGACTATTGCATTTACGTTTATAAAGAGACTGACGAAGTTACTGAGCATGTTTATTTTTGCATGCAAACAGGATTAGGGGCTAGGCAGGGTCCACGTTTCCCACCAGGCTTATTGTCCTTTTGCTCGTTGAATTCTTGGAAGAAGTATTCTTTATATGTCTTCTTCACTGTTTCGATCAGTTCCTTTGTATGTTCCCACCCTCTGGTTTCAGCAATCACTTTCATCTGAAAATGTTCTTTTGTTTTACCATCATTCAAGTATTCTATCGTTCCACATGGATAAAATCGGCTCTTAGAATGACAGGAATAATTTAACAGAAAACTGTATTACAGTTACTGTAATAATTCTATTTTTAACTTTTAGTAACTTTAATCTGCAGTTTGACATTTTTGTAATTTTTACTCATCCCTACGGTCTCTTACAAAAGGGTAGTAAACCAAGTAACCCAGTAAAGGGTTGTAGTTTTGGTGGTAGTAACGCGATATTGTTATTGACTAATTTTCAGTTTTGTCAGGATTTTAATATCATTTTAATATCAAATTAACTTAATAGTGACAAATTTATAATATAAGTACCTATATTTAAATAGTGACAAATATATAATATAAATATATTTAAATAGTAACAAATACTATCATCGGTTCGATTGATTTTATTAACCATTAAATACTACGTTCCGTTCGAGAAAGAAAGCTGTAGTAGGTACTGCACGTTTCCAAACAATATACATATCTGACCACAACTGCTATATCAAGAGCGTACAATTAAAAAAAGAAAAGGGGCCAAGATCAGGATAAAAGCCCTCCATATACAATATACCTCGCAACTGAACACGTCTCCCTTGACCCACGCTCGTTCAGGGATGCAGTCTCGCAGCGTGACGCCCAGGTTGGCCAGCATGGCGCATAGCTCGGCCATGCCGCCCGGCCGGTCGCTCACCGTCACCTTGAACTTCACCAGCCGCCCCTCCGCCGCCATGCCGCGCTCCAGCGCGCGCGCCAGTATCGTCGTGTCTATGTTACCTCCGGACAGCACGCACACCACTCTACAACGGAGTTACAAAATTATGGCTATCATCAAAGCATTTATCATTGCTCTATTGGTTACGGGTCCTTTCAGATACGAGATGGTATTTATGATGAGATGAAAATGATGAATGAGAAGGGGAAGCGTGGGTTGGAATAGTTCCCAGGATTTATTGTTGGAGAACATCATGAATAAGGTGTGCAGTTTTCTTTACAATGTGTTCCAGTACCGCTATAGCAAGTGATGATAAATGAACAATGATATCATAATTAGGTATGTATAAATATTCTACACTCGCTCTGAGCATATAAGCTTACAACAGTGTATTATTGATAAATTGAGTATTATAAGTCAGTCTTTATGCGGTAAGCAGAGAGCGCATATATTATATAAAAACATACTTTTTGCCTTTTAAATTTGGAAAGAGCCCGGCCATTATGGCGGCAATGGGAACAGCGGCTGCGCCTTCAACCACGAATCTTTCTTCTTCAACGAGATGCATGATCGCGCGAGCCACCCAATCTTCTTTCACTATGACCTGTAAAGAATAGAAATAATTTAACTATAAAGCTTTTCGTGATTAATTTACCTCGTTACATTAAATAATTAACTCTGCCGCGATATACTCTGTCAACTCCGTAACTCATGAAAAACGACCACGGATAGGTCCGATATTATAAAGATAGAAAAAGCCCTAAGTGAGCTAAGCTGGTAGATAAAAATAATTTATAAGTGAGCTTGCTTATGTTAAAGAGAGCATATTTCCCTTTGGTATTATTTGATATTCTGTAAGTCATCCGCCATCATCATCAACCCTTTCATCAATCTACTCTTTAACACGAGTCTTCTCTCAGAATGAGAAGAGTTGAGGTCACAGTCTGGTATACTGGTTAAGGTTAGGTGGTCAGATTTCTCACGACTTCAAGAACGTTATGGAAAAATCTAAGATGTGCAGGTTTCGTCTCGATGTTTTCCTATACCGTTACAGCAAGTGATATATTTTAATCTTCAAACACACATTCCTTAGGTATGTGAAAAAAATCCAGTGCTAACAGTGGGAGATTTTGATTTGAATAGATAAATAACAATTTGCTGGTATGCTGCTTTCTATAGTGCTCCATTACGATCTAGATAGATGACCAGAACTTTTGTTTCATTGCCCACATGTTACTTTGGTCACAATCATCATCAAATTAGTTTTTGTTCCATCGTTTGGCATGGGAACCTTCTCAGGAGTTTGTTACCTGTCATGAAGTTCCGCAAGATTCAAAGTTTTTTAAGTTTATTATAATATAAAAAATAGCTTTAGAAGGTACCATTTTATCGACGACTCCTTTTAAGCTGTGGAAGGTGTTCACGCCCACCATGTTCACAGCGAGTCCATCTGCGATGGTTGAGTCTATAGTGATTTTAACTCGTTCGTTTTTTCTTAGTGCCTCTGTCATGCTGCAAGTTTTCTCAGTTTGAATACCCTGTGAATTGGAATCTTTTATAAATCTTTTCTCGGTTTTCGTACTTGATTCTTACTAAGATCTTCTCACTTAATGATATTTATTCAAAGGTTGCACCAACAGAGTGATCACTACGACATTTGTTACAGGAGTATATTACGTGTACAAAGCAAAAAGGTCCCTCCAATTAGAAGAGCAAACAACATGCATAAAGTAACAAAATTTGATGGATGAATAATGAAAAAGGCAAAACAATAATGTTAGCAATATATTCATTACCTTTCATACAATGATATGCGTTAGTTAGATTAGTGTGTAGTTCTTCAAGAAGCTCACTTCTTGAGGGAGAGCAATGAGAGCTCTCCTTCAAAGTCAGCAACAGGTTGGCCACTCCTCGGGTGTTACAACGGATCATCAACAAACTGCGGTAAGTGCTTACCATCATGTGTTTCGTCTGCCTTTTAGTCAAGCTAAACATGGCAAAAATAAAATGTGCCTTACGTAAACTTCAGTATCAGGTTTGAGGTGTTTAGCTGCTATGGCGATACCCGTGATCAAACTGCCTCCACCCACTGGTACTAATATCGCATCTACAGCTGGAACTTGATCTATAATCTCTATCCCAATAGATCCTTGTCCTTCTATCACATTCGGGTGATCGTAGCTACGGAATTTCATAATTTATTTGAATTAATGTAACATCTCTTTTTCTTTAATTTAATGTAACAATGTTCATAAAAAATGATGCTAACATTTCAATAATTGCAAAAAAATTCCAAAGAGTACATTAGAATGAATTATGCAAGAAATTATGTTAAACAAATTTAATTTCACCGCAATTCATATTGCGCCATTTAGTACACAACTTGCAATATCGTCGAACACCACATATTTCACACTATATGTTTATATAGCAACTAAATAATGACTAATCTACATCTCTTAAACTCACCCATTGACATATAGCATTTTCTTCTCTTTGCTGATAGCCATGGCATGGTGTTTTGATTCAGCCATGTTCGTGCCGTGAAGTATCGTTTTCGCGCCAAACATTTCGCACTTAGTTATTTTTGTTATCGGTGCATATATTGGCATCACGATTATACAGGGTATGCCTAGCTGCGTTGTGTGGTAGCTCATCGACAAGCCGTGGTTGCCAGTGGAGGCTGATATAACGCCGTACCTCTTCTGCTCGTCCGTCAGCAGGGACAGGGTGTTACGAACTCCACGTTCTTTGAAACTTCAAGAATTACTATTAGTATTATATTGCATTGCCAGTTCCCTTAAAATTCTTTCAAATATACCGGTTCGGGAGGCAGAGCAGTTTTTGATTACATTCAACATAGAACTTTAGCTCTTTAGCAACAGTCATTTTTAAATTTCAATTGTGTTATATCGGCGTTCAAGCATCCTTTTGCCATAAAACATTTGAAATTTAAGAATAGACTTTATTGAAATATCTTAAAGTTCTCTGCTCTTCTCTTCGAATCAGTTTACTTGAAAGGACCGATACGCGGTAGGCAGAGAACACCAAGTGCTAAATAGCTCTATTCGTACAACTTGATATGATTCTTCTACATTGCGCAAAAAAACGAAACATCAAGCCTGTAATCCCCGAAGGGATAGGCAGAGGGGTGTACTACACCCCCACATTTCACCAGTTACGTTAAGGTCCCATGGAATAGGTGGTTAGCGTATTGCCATTCACCGGGCACTGATCCAGACTCCAAGTCACTGCTAGAAATTCTAAATTAGAAAAATCCAATAGTACCCGACCCGGGATTTGAACCCAG
>DWME01003511.1:0-18138 GCA_018244795.1 Parelbella ahira ahira
CAGAGTACTTCATACTTGATTCTATTTCGGCTGGTTTTGGAAAGGACTTTCAGGACTATTTAAGGATGGGACCTAAAAAAAGTACAGACTAAAATAATTACTTATAAATTACAAACCTTATTCTATTCGGCATTTATCGGCATTTATCTACCGACTGACTGTATTCATGTTACTTAACCTCACGTACAGTTTCAGACACGAACTGCCACTAAAACTATGTAGCTATGTTCCATTATGCACACCTACATGGTACTAAAAGTACCTTTTTATGTATGTTTATATTACTAGTTACATCGGCGCTCTCGTTTCATAAATGCCGATAGAGGGCGTACCATCATAACAAATATTCCGTTAGGTAACTTCCATTAAACAATCAGACATGTTTTTTAACCCTAATATGTGGCTTTATAAAAAATGAACCATACAAATTACTATCATCACATAACCAGTAAACAATTTTCCTACCGAAAAAGCGTAGCGTGACTTTGAACCAATTAAACATAATAAATAGGCGTTGTGAGGAAATGGTTGATCAGGAAGGAAGTATCGATATATAGATCAGGAACTGGCTTCGCACGGCATACCTAACAAGTATGTTAATAGGTGAAGCGGACATGAGGTTGTAAGAATTTAAGTCTTTCTACTTTATAACCTCAGGATTCACAGCGAGCGATATACCTACCGGCTTGTCCCAACCGATATTTTAGCTACAATAACAAAATATGCAGCCGTGTATTTTTCCAAAGGCGGTATCATTAACACATCATCCTTTCACTGTTGGACAGGAATCGCTTCTAAGAATGAGAACATTACAGAAAACCGTAACGTGCACAGATTTCCTTACGATGTTCTCCTTAACTCCAGTTAGTGCTAACTAATTATCAAATGCATATAATATTTTGAAAGAAGGAAATGAGCTGCAGAATACATACGTAGGAGCACTGGAGTCGGTGAATTGTGAATCACTAGGATATCAACAGTGCTAATACGCGTCGAGGACATTTTATTGTTAAGGACATGTTAAGCAATTAGTCCTGCTTATGATGTGGCCAGTAACATGTTGTCGTAATAAGAGTTCAAAACAAACAAATACTAATTTTTATGATGTTGTCGTACTAGGTACATTATGGTTTACTCGTATATAGAGGGCATTTAAGGCCAAATATCTTTGTTCTAATATACCTGACGTACTTCTTTCACGTTTATCACTCTTCAAATACGCGGGCTAGTTTCGTAGACTCGACTTCCTCACCAGTTAATTCAGAAAGTCACATGGATTTTAATGATCATCTCCAGGATACAATCGCCACCAATCAGTCGCTTTACGTAAAAAATAAACTTTAATAAAAAAATTGGTTTACTTGACTTGCCATAACTCGACAGCTTTAATCTAGAATAAGTGATTCATTTCTTCCTTCATTATTTTTTTTTAAATGAGTATATCAACGTCGTATCACTCTTCTACTCCAATAATAGACTAACTCGTTATAAAGAATCTTTAAAGAGATCCTCAAAATTGTTATTACATTAGTTATTCAAATTAACAGAAGATAATCATTTATCAAAAGATGATACTTTTGACTGTTAACCATTTAAACAAACTAGCCTTGGTTATCAAGAATATCTTTATATATAACAAGTTCAATCACGATTATGTCATTTCGAAAAGATTAAAAGCATAGATATGTAAATTATTTGATTAACTTTATGAAGTTAATCCTAAATTGTACAACAAAAAAATACATAACTTAATAAATCAGAAGATAGGAACAATCATAGATTTTAATTATTCTGTCAATATTCAAACGCAATGATATACCAATTACATTAATCATTCCTAGATGGATGGATAGAATTATCAAATCATCGTAATAAAAGCAATCTCCACCACACTGCTCCAATATCGGTTATAAAGCAATGTTATAACTCCTACACCACAAACTCTACCTACTGTAGTTTCACGTTCTGCGCAAGAGTCGTTCGTCGTCTGACCATGCTCCCGTTTTTGGGCGGACAGGTTTCTTTCTTAATATTTCTCAGATGAATTATCTAATCTTATGTGGTCATATTATTAGAGCTACTTGTATCATACAGGTAACTCAAATAATATGAACAGATGAGATATTGATAGAGTTACCTACACTACTTGATGATGATTTCTTAAACTGATTTTTATAACGTATGGTTTCATTTTTTTTGCCGTGATTCTATTCTATATTCACAGTTTACAAATGAAGCATTTTTTAAAAGCTTCTTAGAAGCTTATTAGACGTAATTTCTTATAAATGTCAAATAACAAGAACAAGAATTCGAATTCCAAACATTAGTACCTATGTATATTTTGGGATTCTAACAAAACCACGTCTAAAGTGGTATTAGTCATAATTTTTATACTTTTATTTATATAGACTTTAATAAAACCCCGTCCAAAGTTGCTTATAACTTTGTCCTTATATTAAAGTGATCAATTCCCAGTCACAAAATATATCGAGTTATGCTAAAAAAAGTGTAAATTCCCAGCCACAAAATAAAATTAATACTAAGCCAGACGGGTGAGCAAGTCAGAATTTTTCCATGTTGCCAGTGTCTGCAAGTAGCACGCAGTCTGGTCACAATACTTCCCCACCTTGGCTGCGGCCGCTGGTAGCCCAGTACGAGCCGGGCTGCGCGCTCGAAAGTGTGTCGGACAGTGCAGTGGTTAGATCTTATTTACAAATTTTTTAAATTTTTTTTATTGATCTCCATTGTCAATGCCGATGTAATAGGTGTGAGTTTTTTTTATATTTTATTTTTATAACTGGCTTTTTCATAGATGAATTCGGTTGAGAAATAAGTTTAGTTAGATTAAGTAGTTGAATTTTAAATTTTTTATAGAAAAATAATAAGTTCGCAACGTATTCTAAGATGTAAGTGCTTTTTCTTTCCAATGACAATTTTTTGACTATTATATATATAAACGGCGTGGTAGAGCATATTTTTTTGTTAATTAAATGTGAATTGTTAACATATCATTACAACTATAACAGAGTTAATCAACGTAAGTAAAATGGCAAATTTTATATAAAAAGAAACACATAATTTTCAATTTTAAGAGAGTTGAAATTTTAAAAATATTGTATGTTGAGTAATTATAATAATAATATTATTATGTTTTACTATGATTTATTATGATACAAATTACGCTAAAAAAACAACAGTTCATAAATTCTTAAATGTATACTTTTTAAATAATATACATGTATTATATTTGATAGTTTTCATATTTACTACATATTATATAATGGTATTTTAATAATCATGGTGCTTTTTTCTGAAATCTCTAACGCCCACGTTAGACAGAATATGCCCGATTCCGTATTAAAAATGGTTTTTCAAAAATTATTTTACATGAAGTTGGGCATACTCGTCCACAGACTAATTATATAAAACATGGGTCTGATTCCTCGCTTACTCTTCAGGTATTTCCAGGCATTCTGGATATTTTTAAGATTGGGTTCAATATCTGTATTATTCTTCTATTGTAACTAATTATTAAATTTATTTTTAAATAATCACGATTATTTTTTCGAATGGGCTTAAATCGAACATGCATACGAGGTTAAAATTTCAAAAAAAATATTTTGACTTTGAAACATTTTTTTATCTGTTTTTATTGATTCACTCATCAAATAGCAAACAGGATTTATTATTTTTTATACCATTATTATTATTTTGTATTACTTATAAATCAATTTCTTTTCTAGTTTTATTAAATCCCTTAATTGAAACATAAATCATTGTCTGCCCAATTTGCTCATGTAGGTTAGATTCAATTAATATTTGAACTTCATAACTTAGCTGTACGCGTCATAATTTGTTTTGTATCTACATGTTTTTTAATAAAAAACAATGGCGATGCTGTTTACCAGCAGAAATTTAAAAGTATTTTTCAATACCAAACAAATAAGGTATTGAATGCGAAAGTAATAGTTATAAGGTAATTAAGAACACATTAGTAATAGGAAATAACTTTTAATGGATTTGTATGTTGCGCAATTATTTATATTGCACGAGCAAACAGTCTAACCTAGAAGATTTCCGTCAACGCATTACAAATAATCGTATTTCATTTTATCAAAGTATTCCTGAGCATTTTATTTTCAATTCTCAATAGCAAATCGAAGTCTCAATTTATGCCAGGTTTATTGCAATGGGCTCACCACTTATTTCATGGGGTGCTCTATATTCCATATATCAGGTGAAACGCGGGAGTAGGTACTACAATACTTTGCGTGCACTTCCTGGAAATATAGGCGAGATGTTATGTCTTATTTCAAATTATGCAAAAATGCCTAAAGCACATATTTATAGAAAGTTTAAATGAAATGATACATTCTTTTGTAATCAGACTCGGACGTTGACAAATCAGATGTAATAATCAGGTACAATCACGTAATTTGTTATCGATAATTTATCTAAAAGCATTGATAGATCAGATGTAATAATCAGAGTCAGTTACGTATTTTTAATCTTAATTTCATATTTGGAATAATGACCTGGACATTGATAAATCGGATTCAACAGTCGGATAGATTTACATAGTTTTATCTACATTTTGTATATGGAATTACGGTCAGTACTTGATAGATCTGATGTAATAATGAGGTACAATTTTATATTACGTATTTAGAACAATAGTTTGTAATTTCGATGACAAATAACAAAAATAATTATTTCTAATCTCCTAAAATTATGAAATAGATATTGGTAGACAGTAATTTAGTTGACAGTTAATTAGTCAATTTTAATGAAAATATCACATCAACTACTTATTAAATAGTAGAAAAATTTAGTTTCCAATCAATCGATTAATAAGTTTATACGGACTTTTACTAATTACTTTAGTACTGTCGTGTTTAGTTTTTCACCTTAAATATCATGTAAATGTCTGTTTATCTGTTCGATTTCAATTATTATACGGATAACAAGGCTTATGTCAAGATTCAAAGTTTTATTATGTAGGGTACCTATTTGATCGTGTTACCAGCTGTTTTTAATATTTATTCATTCCTCCGTGTTAGTGTTGATATCCATCGACAATATTGATTTTTTATTGTTAAATATTTCGGTTTAGTTAATAAAAGTCTAGCATACTTGCCACTTCAATATTTTACTTATGATTTATTCAAAATTTTCAGTTTAATTCAGTATTTTTTTTAAATTGGTTTAAATGCAACAGCCAGAAAACAAAAAGAGCGTAGCTCAAACAATTTGGTATTTTATTAAGGACTTTTTCTATCTGTACATTAAGTTTGCGGTTTACGCTCTAGCCATATACATACTGTTCTATTATTACGATTATTATTTTGGTTAATTTTTTTTCCTTCTTAAATTTAGTGTGCTATGTGAAGTGAAGTGCAGTGACCAGTGAGGTTCAGTGACATTGGTTTATTTGACTTTGTCCAAGTTGCCCGGTAAGATTTTTGAATTTAAATTATTTTTCTTTATGCCATTTATATGCTGTATTAAATTACGCTGTATATTTTAATGAAGGTGAGCGATGCATAAACTCTTTCTTTTTAACTTAGTTAATATGTAGACCAGTTGTAAGTTAATTTTTTAATTCACTTTTACACCTTACGAAACTACATTACACAATAACATGTTATACTGATAATGTATATATATTTTCATTTGCATTTTTATGTATACAATACACTTTTTTTTATTTAGAACTACTCGGTAGCCGCCTTTGTTCATTTATTCCCACAACACGTAATCTCACACTCATATTTAATAACTTTAAATTGTCTAATTATTCTCATAAAATCTCATAAACACTAAAGTTGACTCATAATTGCATTAAAAGCGGTAAGATATGAATTACAAAGTACATTTAAGTTTTTAAAATAATAAAATAACGAAATTACATTTCATATTGAATTTTTTTTTTATTTTATTACAGTCCATATTGTAAAGTAATTAATAATAAAATAAAAATAAATAACATCTAATGATTAATTTGATTAGTACCTATAATCATTGACATCACCCCATTTATGGTTCACTATTGAAGAAGGATCTCTCAGAATAACCTCCTCTCAGAAGACAGTTATGTAGTTTTATTTATCACTATTAATATCCTTTTATTATTAATGTTGGATTCAAAAGATTTAGTACCGGGTGGTTTATCCCCCGATTTGAAGTCGAAATACATCAGCGGACTTCTAAAGACAATTGGATAGACTACTTTTATAAATATAATTACTAACAAAAAAAATGCAACGTCATGCTTGTAATCACCGAAGAGGTGGGCAGAGTTACGTTTACATCCCTATATAGACTACTAAACACTCCGATTTACTACTAGAAATTTCGGCATAGAAAAATCCAATCGTAGTAACAATTATAAATAATTAAACTCCAGTATCGAAGTAAACGGGTGTTACAAGTTGATCGGACTTTTACTTGGTAAATTTCAGTAATTCAAGGAGGTGACGTAACCGACCTCAGCCCGATTCGATACGGTAATATCGATTTCGACTGACGGATAATCGATTAGAATTCTGCAGCCCGCTGTCTGGATTCTTAACAAACGGGCCGCTTTTGTTGTTGACTAAAGAAGGGCGTTTAGTGAAGAATGTTTGTTTTCGTGTTCATGATTTATTTATAAAAATCATTCGTTCATCGCGGGGACGCCATTTTTATGTTGCAAGAGTCGTTTGAAGTTCGTAACTAGGGTCTTTCAGCAGTAATATTTAGTTTTCTGAAGTGTAAACGATACTCGCGCACAGCTCCACCTGAAACATTCTGAAAGGATACCGGTATGCAGTAGTGGAACGACAGAAGGGTTGAAAAAAAAACAATAGTAATAACATCACGCCTGTATTTTCTCTAAGGAGTAGACAGAGCATTATGTTGTTCCCACTTGTTACCAGTTATGGAATACGTCCTATATACTACTGTGAATTTAATGTTAGAAAAACCTAATAATGCATTGCTCGACCGTATATATACATTTCACCTACATATCATCGTCATCATGATCAGCCTATTGCTGTCCACTGCTGAACATAAGCCTCCCCTAGAGCGTGCCACGTTGCTCGATCCTCTGCCTTCCTCCTCCAGTGTCTACCGGCGATCCTACGAATGTCGTCGGACCAGCGGGACGGAGGTCGTCCTACGCTACGCTTACATATCAATAATGGTGATATAGATATAATTTATCTGTTTATACGACAAGTAAAATGTAATACATTCCAAAGCTCAGATTATAATAAAACAAGAAAGTTTAGCGTGATTTACGATATTTGAATACATTCTGCAAGTTCGTGAGTCGCTCTGTAAATAATTCATACGGGTAAATACGGAAAGATAAAAACAAAACAATACCTTTTAGTACAATCCGCGCGAAACAACTTGATACCTGTGTTTACGTGTCGGCCTTTCGATAAACGAATATGGATTTTTTCAATTTAACTCAACATTACTTCTAATAATAGCACCGTGTCTGAATCTCGGGTCAGGTACTGGTGGGTTTTTCTTACTTAGTTTTTCTAGTAGTGGCATGGACCTTGGATCCATACCCGGTGTCAGGTTACACGTCAGGACGTATAACTAACTTAATTACGAGTACACTACAGTACTCTATTCTCTCTACTCTATTTCTAGCCTATCCCGTCGGGGAAATACAAGTGTAATGTTAAGCTGTTGTTAACAAATATATTACTAAATCTGATTATAGGGTTTTTTCGCACTGAATACATACGCTGCTGTGACGTCATCGTGGAGATGTCAAGCTGTGGCGCAAGGGTTGTGCAAAGACTTATGCAGGTAGTGGCACTATATAATCAATTCTTTTATGAGAATAAACATTAAACGTACTGCTACAGGTCTGGCAAATTCCGATATATGCAGACAGTTTTATAACGTATTGAAGAGTTTACGAATGAAGATAAATATCAGTGTTACGTGATTTATTTCTTACACTTTGTCTGGTACTACCACTACTGAACGGTGATTATTGTTCTTGTAATATTTTTTATTTCAAAATTGGTAACAAATGTCAATGCAGAGCAAATTAAAAAATGAAAAAAGTAGCACAAGATAGAGAAAGAACGCTACCTTTGTTTTTGTGTTGTTTTTCTGAATATAATCCGATAATATTAATTATAAATATAGATTCGTTTGCTAGAATAACCAATAAAGTTACTACCGAGTTAATCACTTAGGTTTCTTCTATAAACGGTCTTGATAAATTCATAAGTAAATATTTTATGCAAACAAGAAAAAAATTAAATTCAACAGTAATCTTCTATTCTTTCGATTGTCAACATCACTTATGACAAAAAAAAATGTCAATTAAAAGTTTTACATTTTCTTACTAAAAGTCGCATGGCTTAAGCAATTAAAATAGAATAATATTAAACAAATTACTCTAAATAAAAAATAGAATATAAGATAAAGCACACATCTATATACATAAAAACTTGTCGATTCGTCTGTAAGCTTTTTTATTTTATATCTGTGAAATGTCACAACACGAAGTAAAGGTCACTTGTTCAAGATCGAATAAGCCTAGTATACAGTGTAGTGTTCCGACTCTATTAGAACGATACAGATTCACATTATTTTAAGCCTTGGTATTTGTCGAAATAACATCTCGCGAATGAATGAATAATTTATCAAAAATTTGCCTTTATTTCTGCCATTTAAGTCAAATCAAATAAAATTAAACATTCTCCAGTAAATACATATATGCATTAAATTATTCCAAGACTTCCTTATAGCCCAAGATCTATAGTAAATACGAACTTCAATGGTTTGGCTGTCAGATAAAAAGTATTTTTATGAAATAAGTATATAAAAAACGGATTGGTAATGGGTTGCTTCGAGAAAAACGCTCAAGGCTGTTTTATAAATATACTATATGTCAAATTAAAAATATTTGATTTTGAATCCAATAATATAAGGTAGTTTAAGAAAAACCGTTCAAGAATCGTAAGTACAAAAAAAAAACGAAGATTTTAAATTAAAAATTTAAGCGTATAAAGATGTGCGAGAGAGAGAGCGTCTATGCCTACTATCCATTATGATAGAAAAGAACGCAGTATAACAACCCCCGCGTCATATTGCCGTATGGAAAAAATGTACATGTTATTTGTTATCGTGCAAAAGTGTCGCAAATGACATTTATAATTGTATAAATTAATATACTCGTATATAGACCATGGACCATTGAGTTATAACACTGAGCCATATTACTCGCTTCTTTAGAATAATTTCCAGAAGCTTCTATGAGCAAGCAAGCGGCCACTTCTAGCGATTAGTAACACTACATTACTAGGCGACCTTCTGCGCACCAGTCGCTCAAGGCAACAAACAGACAGACTGACCCGGACGTATGTTAGGAGAATAAATGACAAATTGCATAATTGGAAAAATGTATTGTATTTCCCAGGGAAGTGGGTAACGTTGATGCAGATCTGATACGCTGCAAACTGACGAAGTAGCAGGAGTAGCATAATAAGAAGGAAATGGAAGTATTACTTAACCAGAAGTAGTCGTGATGGCGTTTGGGTTTGGAATTCAGCCTACCATTCCGGAGCTCGAATCTTAGCATAAATATCCTTAACTGTGATGATTTTAAAATGAAACATCATTTCTTTAACAATTCTTATTTGTTGTTTTGTATATCACTTTATGAGAAATTTTAACGATAAATGATTAAGTAGGACATCATCCTTAGGGTTTGGATACAGATGTGCATAGCCTTTACGGAGCATTTAGTACGTAGGGAATCATAGGAAAAAGAATATAACCATGTAACATTTACTAAGATGCCCTGGTTAACTTGTAATATACATCTTGAAAAATTTACGGACGCCTCTGAAAACGCAATTCCAGTGGCTGAATTCTGTACTTACTCTATCAACAAAAACATCGCAATTTAGGCCCAAGAAGAAGAAGAGAGCATTAACACCAGACGAATTCTTTCTTTACTACTGATATAACTTAATAAAATTCTTTGTAATCTCAATGCTATAAAGCCTATTTTATTAATAGCTGAGTAAATGATACCACACGTAATAACCATTGTATTCGCAGTCGCGCATCACCGGAAGTGTTATAACTAATCTCTATCTGTTACACGATGTTATGTAACTTTTTATTATAACTCGACCGGATTATATCGCCTAGGGCTGTCCATTTTGGGTAAAATATAACGATTTTTTAATATGGGTATATATTTATTTAATTATTATATTAAATATATGACAATAATATTGATTTGTTTAAACCCTTTACAAGACTAAACTCGCTGCTTAGGGTTCGCATTAGAATCTGATGAAGTGAATGAAATAAAGAAGCTAGTGACAAATAAATATAAGTGAGGGGTAAAAAGGTATGTTTTTTAGAGTAAATGAACCATAAATATGTCAAATAAGCTTTTAAGCAATTTATTGTTTTATTATTAAAAAGCTCTTACAGCATATTGAGCGCGTTGATGTCTTTTATATGATAGCAATGAAATAAAAAACCTATGTATAAAGGTATAAATATAACCTAAGTTTTTCAATATAAAACTATATGTACCAGAGTTGTAGAGACTACTGCATAAGAGGAGTTCGGAGGCCTTGGCAACGCTTCAGCGACCGGCTTGATATTTCACTTTCTCTTCTTTTTACAAAGCTATTTATAATTGGTTTCTGTTCTTGCCACAGGTTTTAGGGATATATTTGTCCACTTTATACTGGATCTGTTAAACTGACAGCTCACAGTATATGTAGAAGATTAATTTAATACTTCTATATTAAAGCTTGACAACCTGATGAGCATGCGATAATTGAAAATCTTTTATTTAAGCAACCAGTCAGAAGTTTATATATCTTATATTTATACTTGCCACATTATCATTCAACGATATGCTAAAAACTAAAATGATTATGTAAAAAGAAGCATTTATATAAATGTTAGATAACGCGTTGACATTTAGAAGCGTCCAGCATTGTAAACATTGCAGGCAGGCGCTCATTATGTCGTTTTTGTTATTAGAGTGTGTTGGCCTCCTTACCTCTTTATATCTAGTTCTGACGTGGTCAGTGTCACTTGAAGCAAATGTGATCCTTGAAATATATAAACTAAATAACAACCTATCGACAAGTTACTATGCACCGACCTTCTGCTTCTCGATAAATTCATAACTCTACAAATGAAATTGATGTAACTTGTCAGTCACGAGTTTCAAATCACAAGTCTCGTAAAGGATTTGGTGATTTTTAATTTATCATATAAAAGAAGATATTAAATACATATATTCATAAATTTTCATATCGATATATGTAAAAACTGGGACATTTGATGACATTGAAAGATATATGAAAGGCTTGTGTGATAATAGCATGCTAAGCTATAGTGTGACCTTGGTCACTACTTAGTGTGTTACATGTGGTCACACTTTAAGTGTGTTTGCTCAACTGGTATTTGTAAAAGTGTTTATTTAACTAGTACTTGAAAGATCTTTTTTTGTATGTATATATTTTGGTGTTTAATAAAGTAGATAGAGTTTAAGTCTAATGTATAAACATTTTTAAGCACCCCCTTTATAAGTAAACGACTTGAAGGGTATGATTGTTTCCTTTGCTTTTGTAATCCATATTTCATGAGTAAACAATTTAAGTATGTCACTTAACTCATGTATGTTATTACGGGATATTATGACATGTTTCTGAGCCTTCACCATGAGCACTCGCCTATCGCAGCGAGTTTTTATTTCATTGTTACTGATCATTGGGGGCAACCCTAACTTGAAGACAATGTATCTGCAATATAGTTGATGCAAGTTTTAACAGATAGCACCGATTTGCAATTTACAGTTCTGAATTTGCAATCGGTTCGGTTCTGCTCGTTTCGGTTCGACTCCGTTCGGTGTTGGTTAGATATATGTAATTTTAAAACTGAACTAAACTTCAAGATAAGATTTCAAGCTTGAAGCAGTGCAAGTTGATAGAGAAGCAGCATGAGACCAAATGAGAAACCAGTCTACGAGTGTATTTATCAATGATACATATATCCACATGAGTTACTTTAGTACCCACCAGTTTATAACGGCCACACCCTAAAGTTTGTTCATACTCAATAAACAACATTCTAGTATAGACACGCGAAGGTTGTTTTTAATACTATAAGTGATACAAAAGTGTATCGAACATAAAACATCTTAGGCACATTACACACTGTCACGATCGTTAAGAATCTTTGTGTCAGATTTGACCCAATTAAAATTACGTAATAATTTCTAGCTTGAGCGCTGCGAGGTGATAATCTGATTATCTTACTGATACTAAGAAATGTTACCGCTGCTGCTTTGCGGCAGAAAGGCACTGATTGATATATTCAGCATAATAGCTGATAATTCAGCATATTCTTGAGCTGATAATTCAGCATACTCTTGAGCTGATAATTCAGCATATTCTTATATATGCTGAATTCTTCAAGGATGAGGTTCTCTACATATAGAGATATGTAGAGCTGAATGTAAACTTTAATGGTTTATTTTGTAAATCAAAATCAGGCTGGTTATAACTTATACCGGGGCTTACTACACCAAGCGTTGCATTTGCAGTTATGTATAACGGTTATAAAAGCTACTTTTTGTTAAAATATCAGCTATTGATATCACAATATTAGCGGCGAGTGCAATTGCGGAACAAGTCACGCCCGCAGCAACTGGTCCGCGCGTGTTGTAATCGTTCGCCACTAGACGCCTTTATCACGAGAATTAGAGCAAACTGCACAACTATATATATATAGTTATAGTATAAATGCTTTACTTTCGTTTTAACAGATAAACTCTACATAGAGTTGTACATAATATTAAGTTTATTATCAACCGTTTCGAAATGAACGCTTTACTTAGATATTGCATTTACTGTGCAATACATTTCTGAACGCAGTTCCTGTAATTCTAATTTATGTGCTACATTTCCTTTTTAATATGTATAGACTAACGACAGAGCTTATGTTTCTTGCTGTGAGAAAACAGCTACATAACATATACAAAACGATTAAGGAAGGGATATTGAAGAAATATTAAACTACCTTCTCTATCAATATCTCAGGTGTGTCTTACATAAATTCAATCACTAATGTGCGGTTTCCCTTTAGTTTTAAATCTTAATGAGCTAGGTCTAGATCTTCTATAAATACGTTTATCACATACCCTCCTCAAATACGAGAATAAAGCTCAATTATTTTCTTTAGCTACAGTATTCTAAAGCTGCACACATTACATACTTATATCCTTTCTCTACAATTCTACGAACTTGTAATATTTCTTTATTTATTTCAACCACAATACATATCTCTATGCAACTCATATGTATGCATTTACGTTTAAGTTCGGTTTTCTAACAAAGGAATATTTGTAATGCATTTTTATCGCCATTTGAAATTCTGCTGGCGTCCATACAAATGCACTGAAACAATGAGCAGTGAGGGACACACGCGGCAAGAATCAGAATTCATTGGTTTACTGCCATATACAAAACCTATCGTCTGCGGTTATAGAAATAAGCAATATTGTTAAAGTAACGAATATCCCAATAAATTGAAATACACAAAAGAATCTCAAAGCATATATGAATTTACTAAACTTTTGTATTACCTGAATAATGTTATAACCATGGTTTTCACTATGTATTTTGATGATTGTATCATTAATTATTGATTATATTGATGAGGTCAAAATCTTATCGCAGCTCAAATTGATTTGAGATATGGTGATGATGATGAAGCGATAAGCGTTATCACTAAAATCACTAAAATCTTTATTAAAGGTAAATCATAAAAGCAAAACTCAATAACGACCACAGCAAACGCACATTTCTGACTGATTTACATTCTAGTTATCATATTTTATACCAGACCAGTGTTACAGAGGAAGCTTTAATATATGTATATGTTAGCAAGACATCACAATATGTTATAACTTCTATAGTACCTAACGCTCGAGTGACCACACACGTAGAAATAATCTAAATCTCATCATCGTCAGTATTAGTGTACAAATAGCAAGGCATTTCGATAACGCAAGACATAGTGCTCAGACAGTGACCGTTGATATGTATTATATCATAGCTACCGCGTGTGGTCATTCACTATAATGTATAGCACCAGTATATTAACATATATTATAGCTCCGTCTGTGATGATCTTTATCAGAGATAAACCACTCAGATAGACCTGTACCAGCACAAAAGTACACCTTTCATTTGAACAGGCCTGTGTGTAAACTGGCACTGAACACAACGGAGACAGTTTAGCAACGTCGTATCGACCTCGATACTATATAAATATATTATTTAGGTTTTGCAACGCGCGGACAAGCAGCGCTCCACTGCAGTGAGAGGAAAAGTTAAATAAATCAGCATGGCTTGCTTCAGGCAAAGCAGGTTGCGTTTAGAAGTACAGCCTGTCATTGAACACCTGCATGTACACCTGTATGTATATTGAAATATATATCATGAACCATATATGTATATAAAAACCAATCATGAATTATATATACCATTGAGCACAATGTACATGTCAAAGTGTAATATATCAAAATATATACCAATTATTCCGCGCTTGGTCAAACTACATACATTCTGGTTATTGGATGTACACACACAGCCAAATCAATATTAATCCTTTTGACGATCCATTGCTTGACTCAGATCCCCTCCAGAGTGGGAAAGGTGAGGACAATCTGGCCAGATGCGAGTGCTCATACATTTATGATCATCACGGTCAGCTTATTTATCATCAAGGTTGTATTCGATTTCCAATCAGGACAAATATTTGTATAATGAGAACGAGTATTTTCTGCGTGTGGGTGTAAAGTTATACACACTCTAAGCATGTATTGACATATGTACAATTATATGTACCTACAATCAGGTGTCTAAAAAAAAAGGTGTGGGCCGTCCCTACTTATAGTTCAAATATCCTATTTTAGCTATCCCAACATGTCCCAAATTTTTATCATCTGTCGGATCAACGGGTACAAAATGGCATTAAGTATAAATTCCACCCTTTGTTAACGATAACAATGAATAATAACAAATTAATTAATATTTATAATTTAAAAAATCACTGCTAGTTTTATTATACCACAAACGCTTCGTGACTCATTTCACTGTATATCTAATTATAACTATGTAACTAAAGTTATTAGTCACAAGAAAGAACAATATAAAACGTACATGACCTAAACTTTCCCTCGTAATGTACAATTAACTGTCGTTACAACGTTAAATCACGTGTACGCGGAGACAATTAAAAGTCATTATTTTTTGCTACAATTCCAACCGTACTGTATCTACTAATAAGTGATTATGTACTGTATAAACATAACATCACGCCTGTATTTGCACTGAGGGGTAGGCGTGGATTGTATAAGTCTAACTTTTTACCAGTTATACGTACCATGGAATAGAGGGTGAAGCTATTGGCAAACACCGGGCATAAATCTACGCTCCGTGCTACAGTTGGGAATCCCAAGTTAGAAAAACTCAGTATTACTTTATCGTGGGCTCAGTAACACTTTATTTATATATATATATATATACATATATCAATTACTAACAATAACTATCAATTGAACCAAACTTATGAGAATTATAAAATATATACTAATATACATATAAATTACTGCTAATATGTATAACTTATATTATATCTATGTGTTTCAGTGATCATAATAATAAATTGTGTGATTATATAAAGAGAGTAGAGTAGTCGATTGTAGAATAAGGACGTCAGATCTGTAACAATAGAAATTTGATCCGTAGTGCCCGCTGCCTACCCCGTAAGGGAACCACCGCGACGATATAATAATAATAATAATATCAACAGTATGATTGTGATGTAAATTAGATATTAAGCAGTATTCTGGTAACCACTTAAAAATTTGACATTCCAACATCTAAGTTAGTATTCGGAAATCATGAAGGAACTTTACTAATACTCCAATCGGAGAGTTAGGTGCCTATTATTATTTGACAAAAGAACCAAAGTCAGACCACCTGTATAATAACAGTTTATATACAACTCCACCTGCGTCTATATAAAGGTGACAGTCATTTGTTTTATAGGCTATCCTATATAGGCACTGGTAGCAAGGTCAGTCAGTCATACGTAGGTGCCCAAACCATTAGGTCAGTGGGTTGCCCCACATGATCATAAATGGCTGTAATGGGGGCCTAACTGGTGAAGTACGCTCTAATGGTATTGTGTTCGATGGCACTGTGTTCTCTAGAATGTCCAGGTTCGATGTCCAGGTTATATTATTGGTGTTGTACATGTTTTTTATTAAAGAACACATTCCCGCAATTATAATCTCAGATATCTTCAATAAATGTATTACATATATTGTTATCTATCAATAACTGGATCACTTGTTTGTTAATGCCCTAGTGGCATTTGTTATGCGTTTTTCGTACTAAGTTTCATAATTAACACTGTATATAATCGTGTAAACTACAACATGTAGTGGTTTTAGTGTTGTCGTGGTTATGAGAGAAATATTTCCCGCGCAACCTTGGAAAATATCGCGTGTTTGTATAATTTTTGTTTTCATTCGAAAGTTATGGTAGATAGGCTATCAAACTGATAGTACAGTAGTATTGTATAGGATACAGATATGGCTATCACATCTTAATACAAAATAATATAAATAAGTAGCTCGCTAATTATTTAATTGGTGGGTTATTATAAGAAAGGTGCAAAAAGAACTCTCTTTCGAAGCCGGCAAGCGTTAGTGATAACCTCAGAAGATCCCTGCGCGTCATAGTATATATAAATATGAATCTTTAACCGTGTTGCAGTTTATGCAGGCGTGGCTGGTAGACGACAGTGCAGAATAACGTTTAGTAATAACAATAATAAATAATAAAAACAGGTTGAATCAGTTAATGTAGAGTCTCTACCCCTGGACACTGCAGATTAATACACAGATTTAAATGCTTAAAGTAGAGTTCAGTAGAGAAATATAGTAAAACGGCGTACAAAAGTTTGTCATATTAATAAACAGATTTAATTACTTAATGTAGAGACCAATAGAGCAACACAGTGGCTGGTCTCTACAACAATTGCAGATCACGTAACAAATACAGTTGCGCGGCGTGACGGACGGACCGACGGAGGACGTGAGCGGACTCGTGTATAAGACCCAGTTTGTGTAGAGACTGTTGCGGCAAGGTTTTTTTTTAATATTTCAGTAGTAACACCTCAATGTAGAATAGGAGTATTACAGAAGGAGCGCGTCATATCTGTAGGGATAAATACGTTCAATTGGTACTTTCTGCGTACACCGTAAATGGAATGGCCGAAATGTAATGAAATAATACATAGAATGTATAAATGAAACATTACGTTTTTTTTGTACGACCATTGATCGTAGTGATCTTTTATTATAATAAAGGAATAGTTTGTAGGTTTGCGTGTCCATCTAAGAAAGGACGCTTAAAGTTTGGTACATGCTAAGAACTGACCATGTCTGATGTTGCTCAACATAATCGCTTGCAATATGTAGCAGACCTAATAGCTTATTATAAGTTACTCAACAAAACTATTAAAAAATCCCAAAGTATGCAATGAGTGTGTAAGGTAATCGGAACTCAATGAGGTCTAGATTCCGTTGTAGTAATAATTATGTTGGTATTCCTTATAATCACACGTGAGTATGTTAATGTGAGTTAATGCTAAATGGCAAAGTAGACTAGTTCTAGAAGATCTTCGATGTCGTGAGTCCCTACGAGAACTTTTTTAAACAATTACAATTTTGACTGTGCCTAGTCAGTATATTTATGAAAATATTATGTATAAAAGAAAAAACTATTTAACTTTGATAAAGAATAACAGTAGAGGGAATTATAATACTAGAAATAAGGATAAATTGGTCATACCGCGTTTTCGCATAAGTAAGGTGTCTCATTCTTTTGTGGGGAACTGTATTCGCTTCTACAATAAAATACCAAAAGACGTTATTAATCTTTCATATAACAAGTTTAAATCCGTTATAAAAACTAATCTTTGTAAAAAGGCTTATTACAAGGTAAATGATTACTTAAATGATAAATATGCTTGATGTGATGTAACTCCAGCTCCACAATA
>DWME01003512.1:0-18127 GCA_018244795.1 Parelbella ahira ahira
ATGTCAACTGATAATTCTGATTAAGTTCGGCCTAAGCTCTATTTTCTTAACATTAAGTTCGACAAATTAAAAATTCGTCAATTCTCGGGAAAAATAAACAACTAAAAATGTTATGAAAACAAAGTGAGAGAGTCAAGAGATTTTTTTTGAGAAATCATTACATGTCGTATCCATGATAACTAACTTCCCCGCCTTAACTATAATAAAGAAGCGTGTAAAAAGTTTATACTGAAATGAGACAAATTATGTCACCACAAAAAAGTTCATTCTGAAATGAGATAAATTAAATTTCAAATATGACTATTTGAAATAAGATCTAGTTGGCTAAAAGCTTCTTTCACATAAACGAAACTTGCTACCAAAAAAAAATTAAACCATACCTATGAGTCAATAGATAAGCTGCATCTTGACCAGTCAAATCGCAAACTTGACACTTAAAATCGCTACTCGTCCAATGTCTATTTAAATGTTCCCTATTGTCGTCATTATTTTCTGATGAGTAATTGCACAGCCCTAAAAAAAATTGACATAACCATATTTCAAATCCTGCCATTGTTGACTTTACAGTTTAAAATAAAACTACAAAACACTCAAAGACTGCCATCTTCTGTAAGGCTAACTGAATTTGTGTAAAAAAGTAGACAATATGGACAATTAGCCCCAGGGTTGACTTCAACAATCCTGGACCCATTTGCTGACGTAATTACGAAACAAAAGTCCACTCTTCCTACGTTCGTGAATTCATTTTATTTTATTGTTTCCGCTCTTTGTTACTTTAACATTGTATTTTATTTCAAATATTAATTAAGTGCCCATTAGTAGTCAATCTTGCAGACAAGGCAAAAAAACCCCTTTGATTATTGTTTGATAAGGGTCATTTATCATTATTGAAAAGCCAATTAAATCAATTAGGGTAAAAACATGATTGATCGGTAGGCTTTTGATCTATATGTTTACAGATTCTCATAGCCTGCAAATAGTATTATAAGATGTATGTGCCAAGGCCTGACGAGTTTCGAAAAGATCCTTAGCAGTGAAACTATTAACGTTCTAATTCTGACGAACCTAAGAACTCACCACAATAATTAGTTACAATTTTTTTTACTGGTACCTTTGGTTTAGTCACAGCTTTAACTTTCGATAATTCTTTTGCTTCATTAATTGATTTCTTAATATTTGTATGCTTGTGACGTAAATTCTTCAAGGTTAATTGCTGTCTTTTGTCTAAAAGAAAAATATTGAATAAACAAATAATGACTTCCACATATTTGTTATAAAATTATCATCATGCAATAGAAGTTTTGATACAGCATAATTCATGAATTTTTGGTTAAAATATCGGTATATCCTTAACTTCATAATCAGGTTAAGTGACAGTGGGTGTAATGAACACAGTAATATTTGTGCATTATTGTACAATATAAATTATGTCACCAAAGGCAAATAATAAGGTCTTCAGCCACCATTTTTTTGATAAAACCATAGGAAGGGCTGGGAGTGGCTGAAAAACAATGCTGGATGGAATCATTATCCTCTGCCAGCCTAGGTGAGCCACTTTCATTTGCCTACTTTAATTTATACTTTATTCGTTTAGCGGTTCGACCTCGTAATTCTTTGATTATGACAATATTTTTTTTCATTTATTGTGTGTACACAGTAAAAACTGAGAAATATACATACAAGAACAGTTGTACAAGGTCACTGTTTATGTTATAATAATTTTTATCATCATCAAAATTTCATTACTCACCTTCAGGTTCATATTTAACATTTAATAATGGCTTTTCATCATAACAGAAATTATCGTCAATAGCACATGAACCAGGATATATGCCATGCTCTTCTATAACTTCTGCTTTTACTTGTTCTAATTGACTACTATCCTCTGCACAGCATTTCTAAAAGTTTAATAATAACAGTCAGTGACTGCCCCATAGCCCTAACCCTCCACAGTGCAAGGGCATTTTGTGTACAATAGCAATTATAACCATGAACATATGAAGCAGGGTTAAATTCTGGTTAATATTTATGCAATTAACCATGTGTATAAAAAATATTTTCCATATACATTTATATTAACCTGAATATTTAAAATTCATGATTTAACATTCAAAGGAAGCACATATATTTATTTCAAAAACAAGAAATTCTTATAAAAGCAAGATATTGAGATACCATATGTTGTATATAATATAATTACCACATTTTGAATCTCTATCGATTTCCAAATTTCATTCGCTTCAAGACATTTCTTTTTGAACTTAGCATAGCTTTTGATCTTATTACCACACTTTCCACATACTGTTTTAGCCTTTTCTTGTGGTAGTGTCTGAAATGAACTGTTTTAATGAGATTATTCACCATTACCTATTTCCAGGGCCAATTAGTGATAAAAGGAGAATATTGGATACTTGTTGACTTAGTTATGAGTTACAAGTATGATGGCCGTCATAGTTTAGGTGAGTATAAAAATTTTGAAAATCATTTCTACATTTTATATTTGTGCATAGTTTAAAAGACATTGTAGTTAATTAAATAAAGGATTTGAAAAAATTCAAAGTAGGAATATGGTAACATGTCTTTACCTATGTGCTGTATACCTCTACATAACCTGCAACCATCTCAGCATGTTCAAATATTATAAGGAAAAATTGAAGACTTTTTTATTATGATATCCAAAATTATTCAGTATAAGATGTACTTTATACAAAAATAAAAAAGGCAGTCGCAATACTATGCTAGTTGTAATTGTATCTATGGTTAAATTATGTTTCTCATTCTGTATTACACTGATTCATATTCATTTGAGTTTATCAACTTGGAAGTATTTAAATCTGCATGCAGCATGCAGCAGAGAATCTACAATATAGAATAATTCATTGCTGTTTTGGTCATAACAGTTTTGAATTATATTATTATTATATTATATTATTATTATTATTATATTATTGGGTAGGTAGAAACTTCAAGCGCTAAATATATTTGTCAAGATATGATGTGCAGCTTAGATCTCAACATAGATTTTGTAAACGTTCCTTGCTTAAATTAGGAAAACAGATTATCAAAGTGGGTTCGCAATTTGAAAAATTTGTGATGCTATCTTTTTTATACCAGGCCAAAAAAAATATACAGGCTTCTAATATTAAAAATTCAATCATGCTATATAGTTACTATTAAATTGTCATTCGTAATATTTATTCACAATAACGTAGCAATATAAGAAAATAAGGAGTTTATTGTGATTTTGGCATAACCTCGCCAATCAATGTTAACATCGAGATGTTTAATATGAATACCTAGATATAAATAACGAATATGAGTATGTAGGATGATAAAACATATTATATTTAAGATACATAATAACACTACTTTCAATACTTACAGATAAATCAGTACAAAATTTAAAAAGGTTTAGTAAGTCACTGTTTTCATCAAGTGTAACCCCACTTTTATCCACAGTTTGTAGACAAACACGACAAGAACTTATACTCAATGATGATATTTGCACTCCGTGAAACATATTGTTAGTTTATTATTGTTATTCCTAAATAATTGTAAAGAAAATAAAGCTAAAAAATACCTAAACATTTGCAGCTGATACTGTCAAACATACTAATTAATGTTTGACATATTATTATCTGTCAATGGAATCCGACGTTTTGAGGTAGTTCTGTCAGACAATACCTACAGCTAAACATAATATTGCAATTGTGATAACATATTTTGTTATTGTATCGTCGCGGCACAGTTTTATTTACTTTCAAATAATGTAATCAATATATTACTGTATAAATATGTAGGTGCAGTCTTTGTGTTTTAAAACGCTTTTAAAATGTTTGCCTCTCTGTTTATCTATGTATAATATTATGTCCTCCTTAATTTCGAAATCAGCTTGAGCGATCTCGATGTAAATTAATAGATTAGAACATGTAATTGCGCAAATATAATAATATGTATAAATATAATAGTATGCTATACATTAGTAAAATTTATGATAATAATAAGAAAATCAATTTTAACATTTATTATTTATGTCTATAGCTGTCTTGTTGATTGTGTGGTTACATGCACAAATGCTGATTGGGAAATTTTGGATTCAATTTGGGGTGGGATACGGTTGAGTTTTCGATTACGAGTGTTATGATTTAAAACTAACAGTTATGCCAGGATTTATTTTAAAGAGATGGCATTTAGATATTTCTCATGTTTCTAGAAATTTATAAGTGACTACCTATATAAATTTATGTGGCAACTAATACAAGAATGTATTTATCACAAAAACCTTTAAGACGTATGTCATAGGAAATGCTCATAAAATTAAACATTTATAATTCTCATAAAATATTATAACAACGACCATCACGGTATTCAAAGGTAGACGTGTGAATAAAATTCACCGCACGTAGTCTTTCGTAATACGTGCAGGGAGGGGCTTAGATGGGATGGTTATATAAGAAACAAAAATATTTCAAACAGGTACCTGGTATCTGTGTTACTTTTATCGACATAGATATCAATTGCTGGTTGACCTATGTAGAAGTATGGAAAAGTTAATATGAGCTCATTAATTTTGGAGAGAAAAATGTGCCCACCTTGTCACAATTATGGAAGATCATCCACGGTGACTCTATAGAGTCCATTGGGATATAATAGCGGTTCCAAATTTCTTTTCTTTAGAGAAAAGACTCTTGAAAGATTTGGATCCAGGCTTGGGTATTAAATTACGTAGGTATCTGATTAATATATTTTTGAACATGGTAGTATATTTGTGTTAGTAACCTCATGATACATTTCCTGTAAAGCTTGTCTGTATCTTCCTCTATAGAAGACTGTTTGTCTAATGTCTTGTCTAATGTTGGCTGTAGGTAAGCTTTGATCACAAATTATCGTGTTTATTAGCTAATTCCAAGTAGCTTTTTGTGAGATACTAGATACAGTTTATGTATGAATGTAAGACCTCAGTAAACATGATTATCATAATTTAGTTGCAAAAACATTATTTCAGTATAATGTTCGGTATTGTATACCTCCCACTCGTGATTACATTGGAAATTATCGTTTACTTTGTTGCTTGAAGGTTAAGTAGGCATGTAATTTTGACTGAAACCTACGCGATTTTCTTGATTTACATATCAGTGGGAGGTAATTGTTCGTTCTCGTGTAACTCCGACTCATTGCAAATGATAATAATAACATCTCTGATAGCTGCGGGCTTCGACCGTTGAACGAGTGACAGCGACGATATTTTAATAGCCACTTTGATTTAGCAAAAACCAAGAAGATCAGTCTCTTTTGGTAACTTTTGTCGTCATTAAAGTAATAGTTTACTAGTCTAAACTATTTCACAATTCGGGTTGTATGATTTAACCGTGTTTGGACATGTACCTACAGCAATATGGCTGGTAGAATATTCTGGAAAACATCCGAGCTCACGTAAATTGCAGTCGAGTTCTTTTAAAATGACAAAAGTGTAAACATGTTTTGAACAATCACTGATTGTTTTGGTTATTAGCAACAGTAAAATAACTATTTGGGGTCAGAAAGTGAATATGAATTATCCAATACATCCACGTATGCTTTTTGAGGAGTCTGTTAGTTTTCATTAAGCGTGCTAAAGATAATTCTTATAACAGTTTTATTAGATCTACTTATATTCAAATAAGTACCTACTAAATAAGGTACACATAAAGTCTTGTCGTCATTTGAATAAAACTTTTGTAATTTGAGAGTAAATGTTCCATTTACTTTTAGAGGCTTCAATAAAAGCAGACGGAAAGTGTTCTTTTAAAATTGTTCACGGTATTGCCGTTGTGAACAATGGAGAAAAATTTGTTCATGAGAAACCGTACGAAGTACAAGAAAATTTGTCATACGCGTGCTTTGTAAGTTTTCCCTGAAACTCGAATAGAAGTTCAATTACCTAGTCGGTGGTAGATCTAAATGGAACGGGATTCAGTACTGAATGAGAATACGAATTAAATGACGTGTTCAGCGCACCTCAAGACTTTCAGATGAGGGATTTAACCTAGACTTTATGTCGGTTAAGCTACATTTTTATATTCTACACTTTATGTATCAAGAAAATGTATAAAGTGTTGTTGGATGTTTTTTAAATCCTACTTTCCAAATGTTACAGACATAAGTAGATGTAATTCTTATGAGTATAATTTATATAGAACTAATGAATTCAAGAAAAATATTTAGATAAATACTTATAAAGTATGAAATATTTCTGTTAAAATACTTTAAATAATTTTTCAACATCGTAATCGGTAAAAGTCCCTAAACTCTGCCTACCCTTTGAGAGATAATGGTGACATTGTGTATGCGCATATTTACGTACATTTTCATGCGATACGGATAGAACTCATTGTAATTTTTTTGCCAAAATGACGGAGTAGGTACTATATTACCTACAAGAAGCTTATCAAATGATAATGTAATCATGCGTCCCCTTTACATGTCTTTATGAAATCTGTACGCGTCGCTCGACTCGAAGTACTTCTTCTTCTATCTTGACGACCTACTTTATTTTCCTTATCAGTCATGACAATAGCTGCGGTGATAGGCTTGAGAAAATAAAGAGTACGAGAATAAGTTACGTTCCGCGCGACGATAAATAAAAACGCCGTACTAACTGAAGAGTGATGTAAGCAAACGGTGTTTATTTATAAAACTATTTCACGTACCTTAATAAAATGTGATAAACCTTAGAAATTATCTTCTAGTAATGACTCGCAGTCTGGTTCTTTGCCTAGTGTTTGGCAATAGGCTCACCACCTGTTCCATGGGACTTAATCGTAACTGGTGAAACGTGTGGGTGTACTACATCCCTCTCCTACCCCTTCGGGGATTGCAAGCGTGATTGCAGACGTTCCACAGAAATTATCAAGCAAGTTTTCTAAAGGTTTGCTAGTGATAAATTGCCATTAAAATGTAGGTATATCTCGTCGTTTATTGCAAGTCGAAATAAGACTATTTACGCAAGAGCCACTACAAGTATAATTTAGATTTCCTATAACATTTGATGAATTGAAAAACAACAATAAAAAATTAGTTTACTAGGATTGCTTCAGAAAATCTAAATGTGAAAATAGTCAATCTAATTTTTTCTTGTTAAATATTCGATTTCGTCTACCTCTTTGGTCGAATACTTACGTGCGGCCCTGCCGATTGAACAGTCCTGGGTTTGATTTCCGGAACGGGTACTATACGATTTTATTTTTTTAACTTTGAACTTCTAGTTGTATCTTGTACCCGGTAAATCGCAATAGACTCACCATTTCATCCATGGTGGGACCAAGGAATTAAAATGTTATCGTAGGAGTGTACTACACTTCTTTGCCCACTTCGTTAGGAAATACAGGCGTGATGATGAAACAATATTCGATTACACATTTTCAATATTCCAATCACTTTTCCTACAAAATTTCATTATCAAGATATAAAAACAACCCAACCTTAATAAAAACTGCACTATACCTTTTTTAATACACACGTCACTACTTTACGTTTTTTTACCTTTACTTTTTTAACACTCGTTAAAAAGGTATAGGAGTTGAGTAAACAAGCTTTTTCACAAACACTATATATGTACCTGAAAAAACACTTGAGTTTACTCCCTATTTATATTAGCAGGTTTCAGATTTCATTTACCAAGAAGTCTCAGCATCATTTTCCGGGACTTAGGCAATCTGAAAGCGCTAAGTGAAATTTTAGCCAGAATGAATCTTATTAATCTGCCGTGACTTTACAAATATCAACATTTTTCTGTTTCGCAAGTAAAATTTCGAGGTTCTGAATACATCTCATTAAGTTATCCATTCGTCCCTTGATGATACTGAGATTATTAGCTTAAGTCTTTATCTGATGTTAACGATTTTGATACTGAAGTTAATTAAATGTATTTATTTCCAAAGTATATTAGTTTTACAATTGGGTTCTTGATATATGGTTATCTACACAATTAGAAAGCCACACATGGGTTAGCAGATGAAAGCTAGGATATGGAGCTATCTTATTAGATTCTAAGCTCCGTCTACTCCATACGACTTTGATTTTAAAGCTTATTTAAAATGAGAATAACATTTTTCCATGCCCGTTCGTAATATCGTTGATATAAAAAAATGTTTTACGTTATTTTTTTTCGTATATTACAGCAGTACATAATATACCTTACTTATTAGTCGATTATTATTAACAGCAATTAGTTTATGATTAGATCATCATATTATAATCCAGTATGTTAAAAAAACTGCCCACAAAAGACACACTTCACACAAAAATCTGTGTGAGAGACTTTTTTATTTTCCCGTCTCTTCACATTTTAAACACTAAAAATAGTATAGAGAGTTTTAACCGATAAAATATTGGAGTGCCATTCGGCAAACAGTACTGCAGACTCAACAACTGCACGAATTTGGTCTGTGAGTTCATATTGATTTTCAAATTTGTGGAATACTCGTACAGTTGATATTCAAATAGTCCATAATGGCGCTGAAATTGGAAGCTTTAAGACTTATTTCCGACTGGAAAACGTTTGCCACTTCGTCCACTTGTATTCGACGTAATTTACAAATGTGTATAATTTTATTTTTATTTTTATTATTCGGTTATTGGCTATGATTTTGATAATAATAATTTTTATTTCTATTTTAAGCGAGCTATAAACATTACGTTGTTTATAGGTAGGTATTGAAAATAACTTTAATATTATATCTCAATTCCATAACGTTATTCCAATATAGTATTCCAATTCGGATAACCGATATTATTATTCCAATATTATTGCTGATATTAGCACATTCGATGTCGAGACACTAAAATAATACGAATGTAGGAAGAAAATAAAAAAGATTTTACCCCTATCGGAGATAAAATAGTATCACGTGAGACGAGAACTCTAACAAGACATTTGACGGACAGTTTCTAAGCTGATCAACGAAGTCTTAGCTAGGGATAATATCTTACACGAATAAAAGTATAAACGGTGTAAGCAAATATTATTTAACGTGTAGTGAAGATGTGAAAGAATTTATTTCGGTGTTGAATAACTCTGTTGTACGAAAGAATTTAAATTCAGTGGAATTTCTTTAAGTTCCACAATGTACAGAGGTTAGTATGCCGGTCTGGCATGTCTGTTCTGACCTTTATTTCCGGTCGAACAGACATACGAATGTTGAATTTTTGTTAGTTAGTTAAATTAGGTTTATTTAGTTTAAGTAGTGAATTATTTAACTACAAATCTATTTATTTTTTAAGCCTTTTTCACAGCTGTACTTGGCCAGTTCTACTAAAACCTAATGTTGTAGAATCTTAATTACATAATAGAGGAAACCTCAGCGAAAGTTGTGGAACCTTAAAAGGTGATGATATTGTATGTACTA
Source organism: Parelbella ahira ahira (assembly GCA_018244795.1). Classification (NCBI taxonomy): domain Eukaryota; kingdom Metazoa; phylum Arthropoda; class Insecta; order Lepidoptera; family Hesperiidae; genus Parelbella; species Parelbella ahira. Next base: position 9,387 of record DWME01003512.1, read on the forward strand.
TAATAATGATTGTATGATGATAATGATATACATATGTACATACATTTACACCATCTTACCTTATAACCAGTTATTTTTGGGAAATATATCAGATAATGACATAATAAGCTCCATAATTAATATGAAAGACTTCAACGTTGTCGCTTAGATGACTAAGCGTTGTTATTGTAAAAGGCTATCGAATACCATATTTATCAAATCAGGAAATTTCATAATTTTTATAACAGGCGAATTATATCGTCAGTTTTTTAAAATAAATACCGGCTCCCAGCCTAGATTAATGCATGGTGCACGGAAATAGGCTCACCACCCATTTCATAAAGGAACTTAAACGTAACTGGTGAAACATGGGAGCGTACTACACTCCTCTGCCTACCTCTTCGCGGATTACAGGTGTGATGTTACGTTTTATAAAAATTGATTTCCACATTATATAAACTTTGTTATAGTAATTTTAATTCTTATAATTGATATGAAAACGTTTGTCACACGACCAGTACCTGAACAATAATAAAGTTACCTACTACAAGCAATGTACATTATAGGTGTTAAAACTTTTGTAACTACAAAACTCCGTCACTAGTTTCATATTTCGCGTTACCCCTCACCTGTAACCAGACAGTGCTATCTAAGTTCTTCGAACTAGTTTCTTTGAACACCTGTTAATTGCAAAAATATTTTGTGAACATGTTACATTAGTATAAAAATGCGCCTTTTAAATTCTTTTCACAAGCATTTATTAAAAATCATTTTTACCTACATTTAGTAATATAATATAATACAAAATTGATAATTTCATATAATTCTTTTGCCAGAGCTGTTAGAAAGTTAAAACGCACAATCGCTCGTCTACCGCTTCTTTTCCATGAAACTCTCAAAGGATTCATTGCTCCCCTATAATTATGAGCCATTGTAAGAAGTAAAGTTAAATAGTAAACATCCATAAATACCTTATCTCTTTATATATTTGGATTTATAATATATGTACCAATAAATATGACAGTTAAATTTGACCATAATTATTTAGTGTATTATGGGTAAATAAATGTGTTTAAAGAAATGTGTACATTTCTTAATTTTTAAACTTATTTTTATTTACCTATACGCCAATTTCAATAATGAAATGAATATTGAGAATCATAAGAGTGATCAAAATTATAAATTATTATTATTTAATCATCATTATCATCAGCCTATAGCTGTCCACTGCTGAACATAGGCCTCCCCCAGAGCGTGCCACGCTGCTCGGTCCTCCGCCTTCCTCATCCACTATCTACCGGCGATCCTCCGAATGTCATCGGACCAACGGGTCGGAGGTCGTCCTACGCTACGCTTACCGAGACGCGGTCTCGGACTATCATGGCACATAATTATATTTAATTATGTGCCATTATAGTCTCGTATTAATTTCTCGTAATGCTCCTTCGAAAAGTACAACTGCATTGTCATTGCCGATACTTTTGCTCTGAGACAATGTTTGGTTCTTCTACAGAATTTAATTATATTGTGAGTATGATGTAAATATAAAACTAGACTCACAGTACTTGGACTCATTGTAAGGTGTGACTCATTGTACTCATTGTAAAGTTAGATTAATAGGACTCATCGTAAAATGATAAATTGTTATTTAGTTATTAGCCGCGCGGTACAGTAAGTGTTTATTTGCAGGTGCGTGTAATCTCACCTTTATTATCACTTTTCTCTTTATTTCTCAACTGATTGGGGTACGATTGATTACATTATATATGACATTTATAATGTCACAATATTATAATTGTTAACTGCACAATTATGTATAATAATAACTCGAGCATCATGTAACGCTTGGTTTACATAGAGTTAATATTCCTACATAAGCGTATTTCTGTTAGTATAAAAAAAATGAATTTCAAGAGTGTCGCCTAGTTGACAAAAATGTCCCCTAGATGGAAGCACTATTGCCTTGCATATCCTAATACTGAATTGATTACACTTTTACGTACTTAATTTTTTTAAGTATTAAGAGTTGTCATTACATAGATGCTATCGATACTTCTAAACGTACCTAATGCTTGTATGTAAAGAGTGGAAAACGAGCAAGCAGCAGACATATGCAGCCGCTATCAGCTCTGGATAAGTTTGGAATAGGGCTTAGGGTATTTAAAATAACTAGTGGGCCAGTACCGATCGTAATTCGATCGTAAATCATAAAAAAGAAGTTTGAGCGTTGTCTAGGTTCTAATGTTAATAAAAAGGTAATAATGTCTACGCATAAATGTACTTAGAAATCTGTCCTCTGTCCGTCCATCCGTCTTATGTCTGACCTTGACAATGGAAACGTCAATAATAAATGGTTGTGTCAAATGTATGGGTGTAATGTTTTTTTTATTCATTAAAAGTATTTTTTATGAATTAATAAAAAAAATATTAGTATTCTGCACTCCATCTCTATATGAACCATAAGTGTGTCAAATATCATACTCCTACGTCCGAGCAATTTTCGTAAAAAGTATTAGTCTATACTTCTATACTAATATTATAAAGAGGAAATATTTGATTGTTTGTTTGTCAGTACCATGTAATATCCTTATATCGCGTACGCGGCGAAAATTATTGACAATAGCGTAAAGTAATGTACTACTGTTTTATAGAGGACATTAATATCTACAAATAAGTCCTCGATACCATATATGTCTGACTATTACAGTTATGACACAATAACTACATTTTCATGTTAAAATATGCAATTGTAACGCCGGTACAAACTAGGCCACATTATGCGTACTTGGGTATTAATCCTTATCTTAATAAATCATTTCGTATTCAAGACTATATCAGTATCTGTAAATTACCCAAGCTTATTAATCACTAGCTATCTAGCTAGGGTATCTGATGGTTTTCGATAGATCATGGATCATGAGTCATGTAACAGAGACGATTATCTTGATTAGAATAAACGATCCTCTTTATTTGTTAATACTTAATACTCTACTACACTATCCAACATCCACGCGGACGCAGTCGCGAGCGTTTGCTAGTATATAGATATACATATGTTACTAAAACGTTACCAGCACAAGAGACGAGTTTCATTTCGATGCGACCGCTTCGCTTCACACAAGTAATTCAGAAACAAAAAAACATTTGTAATTACGAACATGTTACAAATGTTTAAATTATGATAAGATGTAATTGCAATGGGTGCAAAGTATCGAGACCGAACATAAACTATTGTGAGATAAAGTAGTGTTTGAGGACGATTAGAATTTGAATTTACATTACAATTAGCTGCCAGATAGCTTGTTAATTAACTATATTCATCAGTGGCCGATTACGTGTATAATTATTGTTTAATATTTCAAATGTACATTTAGCGCGCACAATAATGCAACAACCAGTTTAAGAGCGGGCAGCCTTCGTAACTATTGGTAGATAAAATCAGATTGTCGCCTTTTTTTTGTTATCGAGGGGGAGACCTTCAAAAGGTACCCAGTATCCTGGGAGAAATACCAGTTTATGTAGGATTTCTACCGCACTAATACCCCCCTGGTGGCCTTCCTCTGCGCTAGTAGGAAGGCTCCGGGATATTCGACGAAACGCTCCGGTGTCCTTCCAGCGTGACGCCGCTCCGGGCCCTACACCGGAAACACACATATATACTTACATATTGTCTTCTCCCGTGCCTGTTAATTCTTAAACAACAAGCGCCTGAAGCACCCTCGGAGTGATGGGCTGAATTCTTAACCACTATCACTGCGTGCATATACACATATGTTTATGATTTTATTCTACGCGATTGACCTAAATGTTGGTTTCGTACATATAAATAATAAAAAAAAATATGATTAAAAAGTTCTACAAAATTAACTTTTCACAACATTAACATAATCATCCAAAATGATCCAGCTATTCGTACAAAAATTCATAATGACATTTCAAGACGACAGGAGCGTCCGCTGGGGCAGTGGCCTACTAGACTATGAAAAATCTTATGCATTGTGCCTCTTCTTTCATTCCAGTTTCACGAGAGCGCTTCTAGGATATTAATAACGAAAGTTATTCTCTCTTGGCATCTATTTTGCCGCCAATGATTATAAAATAATACTTAAAACAAAACAATACGAAAGAAACAAAGTTGGTAATATTAACGAAAATCCTTGATTAAATTGGTACAAGTAAAAGTAATAAACGATGTGTTTTGGATTCAACATGTTTTTTATTTGACCTCACTTGCAACTTAAATGGCTTCATTGCAAGGCTTGGTATTGCATTTAATGCATTGTAGTCGAAGCCGACGGATTGTCGTAAAATTAAGCCAGAGTTTCGGCAGACTTTAGTAAAAACTATTTACGTATTCCTTTTACGTTCCTTACAATGTAAATATTGTAAAAGATGTTTCGAGGAACTTAATAGAACGAAGACATCTTATCAATAGTGCAGTATACTATTTTTTTCATAAAAAATACACAAACAGCCAAGTGAATCAATGTGTTAGATGTCACAAATAGAAAAATAAAATACCTAGGTGTAACGCAGGAACAAAAAAAGGTAATCGTTTCCGTAACTAAGTAGTTCATTCTGCCTCCACCATAACTTGACAATAATTGTAACCTAAACATTTCACCTCAGTTACGATCTGCATTGAACGTGGTTCGATCGTTACATTTAACGTGCCTAATATATTATAAATACTTGAAGATATAACTTGAAAACATTATTCCAAATATTATTTGCTTGAATATATAGGTAAGTATACAAATTGTAGAATTCAAAACGAAGCTAATTTTATTTCTTTTCGAATATCTGTGGATTGAATTAAAACTGTAATTTTAATATTTATTTTGCATTTTTTTAAATGTTTGCCACTGTTTTTTATTCTTTTATCGAATAGTAATTTATTTGTAGTTATTATTTTTAGTGTTTCCAGCGAGTTTTAATAAATAAGGTATGTACCTATATTATTTTTATTTCCATATTGTTTTTAAATGAATGTTTAATTTTACTTTATTTTTTTCAAATGTGTTTAAAAAAATGTAAACGGACTCACGCCGATATATGGGCTTTTTATAATAATATCATGGTTACCGAAATTTTTAATACATATTTATTTAATAGACACATGCAATGATAGCCTAGTGGCTTAGAACTCAGTCTCCCAGACCAAGAGGTATTGGGTTCACATAGTGGCGTGTACCTCTTTTTACAGAAAATATATACACCTTAAGATTAAGTATTATTTGTTGTTATAGTGAATAAAACACCGTAAGCAAATTTGCGCCCACAATAAAGTTTATCATAAAGTTAACTTAAGTGTGCGCAATTTTTCCATTCCTGCTAATGATTTCTGATGATCTGATTTCTGATTCAATTAATCTGTAGAATAAAGGAAGCTAGATGGCGATAACAAATTATAACATTAATATTTCTAAATTCTTAAGTACTATTACAGTACTCAATCAATACCTATATCATTCAATATTAATGTACGTGCCTATATGCATGTATAAAGTGAATATATTGTAATTTACATTCCGCAATGCTTAATATATTACATTTCTGTGGACGATTTTAAATGGTGTTTCATATGATTATGTCCACATACATACTTACTTAGATATTATCATGTAATTAAATGTTACACAAATATATTTGTAATTGTAGGCGTAATTTATTAGTCTATAGTGGTATGGCAGCTCTGTCTAAAGACCTAATACAACGACTGTCTGATTTTTTAAATTGTATAAAAACATAGAGTAAAATCACGCCTGTTAACCCCGAAGGGGTAGACAGAAGAGTGTTGTGCACTCCACATTTTACCAGTTACGTTTGCGTCCCATGTAATAAATAAATGGTGACCTTATTGCCATACACCGGACTCTGATCCAGACTCTGAGTCACTACTAGAAATTCTAAATTTGAAAGGTTCAATAGTACCCGACCCAGGATTTGAATCGCGCTCGTTGGCTATGTGGTGACAAACGCGACCCTTAATCATGTGATCCTGGCTTCGATTCCATCCTGTGAGGAAATATGTGTCCTATAGTGACAGGGTAGAATGGTCGTTGTTGATGATGATGATGCTCACGTCGAAATCACCTGCTATATCATATGATGTAAAATTGCAACATACAGACACAAAAAATATTTCATACCCAATCGTCGGCACGCACCCCACTATCTATGAACTCGTTAAATATTTCTTTTCTATTGGTAGCAAACAAACCTGCAATTACCTGCAATTATTCGCTACAAAATATATTTAATAGGTATACAATAGCGCTACAATATATAGGTATTTGATATTTTCAATATTCTCCAGCCAGCATGGCGGAGGAAGGTGAGAAACTGTACCCGCACATGGATCACAACGTTTGGCTGCGATCTTGTGAGGAGGAGATCACGGAACCCATGGAGGGGAAGATTACAGGTGAAGTGAACACAATTTGTTTAAATTTATCCGAAGACTACGTGTTTAGAGGTCCTTTGAGACACCTACCTTAAGAACATTAAAAATTGCACAAGTAAACATATCGTAATAATACGGCTATCCCGTCGTAAAAATGATTTTAGCGTCGTAAGACCTATCTCGCGATATGACTTGGTGCAGGTGCATTTAGCTGCTTCAAGACGGATTAACAAAACTATCATATGATAGTTTTGTTATGTATATGTTTTGACTAAATAGTCCAAAACAACTGAAATCATCGGAAAACTACCTCGCGATATGTGCTGCAATATTTTTGCTACCTTACTATATTTTACATAGAACATATAGTAAGATTTTCAAATAGTGAATCAAATTCAATGAAATCTGCAAAAACTATGTAGATATGTAATTAAAAATTTAATATAATAAGTTGTTTTTCCTGTATTCTTTATATTTCACAGAAAATTACTGTTTAATTCATATTTTCGGAATAATTTACAATTAAACATTTATTATACCACAAGTTTAATTAGTAAATAATTGACTGTACGTAATAATTAACTTTCCGCATTTTTATTTAATTATTAAATTGTTTTCTAACAATCATATTGTGTTTACCTTGTTATAGTATGCACCACCAATCTCCCATATTACGTGCAGTACCTATAGGTACATCACCATAAGCCTTACTACCGACATACATATGTTTCGTTATAAATCGGAGCACCTTCAGGTTTATGAACTTGGCAATAAATAGTTGCAAAAATATTGCTAGTATACGTGATCGTAATACATATGTATATTGCAGATTATGCTATTTAACTTCAACCTAATAATTTTTAATGGATTTCCCGCAAAATAACGTCTAGTTGTGTCGTGAACTTGACCTTATTTAATAATTTATTATCGTTCTCCGTAAATTAACGCATGCTTTATTTTCTATTGTTCTAGTTATTTGCGTCTTATTAACTGCGTCTTGTTATCTGCGTCCACTCTATCATTGCTTATCGTATCACTATAATTAATGCATTAAAATATGTACACAGTGCGAATAGGCACACGAAGGGTTTCGTACAACCGGGCAAAGTTTAATATTTCATAATAATCACTGTCTTTGTACACGCACATCAGTTTTAGAGGCTTTATAAAATTAATTTTATTCAGACTGTCTAGATGGTTTTCTGGTTCCAAGTAGCACTGCTGAGCTTATGCTCGAGGACTTACGCTCGATTGCTGTGTCGTGTAAAGAATATTACGTTTTTTGAACTTGAAATTTCCAGTAGTAGCTTGGAATCTTGGTTTGAGCCTGGTTCATAGCAATAGACTTACCCAGTGATACCTGTGAATGCTACCTTTTTTCCTACCCCGTTGCGAAATACAGACATGGTGTTGTGGTGTGTTCCTCAAGCGGTAGGCGGTTGTCATCTTTAATCATAGTTGTTCCCACGGGCATTCTTATCTACACTAGCATCGATACCGTCAATGGCTACGAGAGGAATTACACAACTGTATAACTAAAAACTTGTCTTATTTCCAGGTGAAATCCCATCGTGGATCAGTGGGACGCTACTGCGCAATGGCCCTGGGACCACCAAAGTCGGCGACTGTCAATTCAAACACGTGTTTGATGGATCGGCACTGCTACATAGGTATACGATTAAACGTATATATATATTAACACCAAGACTGCATAAAATTGAAGAAGTAGGTTCTATCTATCAATTTTCTAGCCATTGGGATCATTTCATTGAAAACATTGTTGATCATTGAAAACATTTTAAAAAGCCCAAGTTGTTATTATTTACATATTATTATACATATTATGTCTTGATTGAAAGTGTAATTTAAGTTACGTCTGCGCACTTATAAAATATAATAAATTGATAAACAACACGTATGTAAATATAAAGTATGGATGTAATAAATAAATTGATAAACAATACGTATGTAAATATAAAGGTAAATGTACAATAATTCAACCATTTAAGTAAGAGTTTCTTTTTAACAGAAAAGAGAAACTCTGACACTGAGTGTTGAGCATAGGCTTGCTGTTGCATTTTTACACAGGACTAAAATAGGGTGGGCCAAAAATAATAACCTAATGTGAATCCGCTGCCGTTTCTTCAAAAGGAAAAAAATGGGTTGTGTTGGAAAAAAATGAATCATATAACGACTACCAAACTAAGATTGACTGCCATTGAAGTATGTGAGCGGTGTCCAGGTTCGGCATCAGGGAGGGCCGCGTGACGTACCAGTGCCGCTTCGTGCGCTCCAACACGTGGAAGGCGAACCAGGCCGCCAACAGGATCGTCTTCACGGAGTTCGGCACTAAGGC
>DWME01003513.1:0-18126 GCA_018244795.1 Parelbella ahira ahira
CAGGTGCAGCAGGGGCGGGGGCGGGCCACCGCCGTAGCCGTGCGCCATGCCGCGCCACTCCTCCACCGAGCTCGCGGAGCCGCCGGAGCGTACGCCGCTCACGCCCGAGTCGGACCTCTCGTCCGCATCGCGCGCGCACACTATCACACAGTCGTCCTCCTCGGAGGCCACGGCGCTGGCAACACCATCCGCGACCGCACTCACTTCACTCTTCACTTCACCACCACTTTTTGCGCACACCTCCACTTCCGACGTCACTTGCTCCTCTTTCACGCACTTGTCGATTTCGTCACTGACTTCGACCACATCACCACTCGCACTCACACTCTCCGGAGCACCTGTAACAACAAAGACACTTGCGTTAGACAACCCATTTTACAGAAGTTAATCCTTAGCGCTATAGGGACAGGTGCTGTATCATAACTCAGCGGTGGACGTGTCAGTTCACCTCCCGGTTGTACGCTGTCAAGTGGCTGACGTCAGCGTCCCGTTCCGCAGACACGTTTGGAATATGGCCAACATTAGCTCATTCACACTACGCCCACTTCGCCGCAAAAATGCTTCAGTAGATATGCGAACAAAGTGTCGAATTCAATTAAATCAAGTAGGTATGGAATACATTTACATGTATTTGTTTACATCGTGACACGAATAGCTAAATGGATACAATATTATTCACGGCTTTACCGTAATTTTATCTGATAAATTACTAATACGCATTATATTTAATTATATTCGAACAAATCTAATTTCGATTATTGTAATAATTATTGCGTCAGACACTTTCACAGGCGTGCACGCCGCCACGAAGACTAATAAATCAAGCGGTGGCCTGGGCCGCGTGACGAGAATAAGTAATCGGAGTCACGTTCCGTTGCGCAAGGTTTATTACAAGTGTCCCGGACCGGAACAGGAAGATGACATCGCGACGAGATATGGCCGTGTAGGTGGAAGGAGTATGCAGCACGCCACACGTGAATGGCAGCTGGGCGCCGGCCAACAGTCGCCATTGGCGCGCCCGCCGACATTTGGCGTCGCACCAGAATGAGCGCATTGTAACAAAACTCTTGCACTTTTGCCATTCGTTTCATCTTAATTCATACCTATTTATAAACCCTTAATTCTCAACTATTTCATTCTGAATGTCAGGGCCGAATTTCAATAAAAATACCGTTTAAAAGCGCACATTTTCAAACGAGTATATCCACGATGAATTAAGGCGTATTAAAATCGTTTCAAGAATATTACAACATAATTGAATAAATTTACAAAAAGAAGGTAGACAATACAGAATTGGACACGAAATCTACACAAAAGAGCAAGCCCGCGTGTCGGCCGACAACAATGGAATTTTAATGAGACGCTGTTAACTGCTATAGGTACCTATTTACATAATCGCAAGAATAATTTTATTCATAACAAATAAATACAGGGTAAGGATTGGCGATTGTGTGTTTAAAACTTTAAGAGCTAATAATTCCGACGGCGAGTACGACGACTATTAAACAGATACAGGATGTTTTAAAGCATTTTAATATATGTAATGCACGGCCCTATTCCAAGAACCATTCATTTCTGCGGTTACCACTAAGCCGTCACTAAACTGACCGCACGATAAAATAACCCTCCTACGTCAAACAATGAGTTAGTGTTTTAGCTGGAATTCAAATTACTATTATAAAAGAAAAATTACTGATAGAGCTGATATCAAATAAATTTTGTTGTATTTTAGACATACATATAAAAAAAATGATGCAACTTCTGCTTATTGGAAAGTTAACAAGAATGATAACAAATCGTTATTATACCATTGTTTTATTAAAATTTTACAAATGCGAGCACGAAACCTTAACAGATTTAACTAAACATTAAGCGGATGTAAACAAAACCGGTGAGACAATAGAACAGCGAATGACCAACGTTTACAATGGAGCAACAAAGTGCCTCGTGGAGGAAGTGCGGCGACGTATCGAGCTTGACAGCAGCTGATTGACAAGACAAACGTTGAGACGGAATCGGTGACAGCCTTTCATTAGGTGGAAAGGAGAGGCAAAAAGTCGATAACTCCGAGTCGACGGGCGTTCCACGCAGCGAGGAATCTTGTTTGCCATCTTGAATTATACATGAGGACTTCGCTTCGTAAACAAACTCTACAACTATTCTACCGACCACCGCAACACAGTCATCCGAGCATTTTCTACGTCAATACACGATTTATCAGATATACGGACCTGAATACTTCTTATTAGCTGGTATTATAACACTCCAGAACACTTTTATATATATAAACCAAATTCCGTCTAAGCGAATATGAAACAACAGTAAATAGAATAAAACTTAATGAGTTGTCTTGGTGTATTTATTTTAATGTTTTTACAATCCGTCCTTGTTGTTATATTTAACTAAGAGTAGTCGTGTAAGTTTTCTGAGAACACCGCCACAAAAAACATTTAATGCGTCAAACTTTAACAAATTATTTCAATGCGAATACACCCGAGAATTTCTTGAATAAATTAGAACTAAGTTAGGGCAAAAGGTCGAAATCGTCAAAATAAAGTCAGACCGAAAATCATGACAAACAGAGCTACCGTCCAAGGCTATGAATAAAAAACTGTAACGATCGTATGAAAAACGATTGAAAAACTGTTAATAATTAAGATGGTACATAAAATTATGAAAGGAAAAAAGCTTAGGTAATAATAACCTCTAATAACATTTAATTTAAAACCATCGTAAAGTCTAAGTCGAACTGACTTGAAACAACGTCATAATGAGGAAAATATACTGTATTAAATGAAGGTTATCACAAAACTCAACCTGTTTGTACACTCGACACAGATAAAAATTCAATGACAGTGTGTTTGTTAAGTGGAATAATGAGCTCTGTGTGCATTTAATTCAAAATAGTGTAAATAAATGATAATCGAAAGCTCATAAGCTGATAATTGGCGCGGTCACCGTGGTAATACGTGGTGCATGCTGGAGCTGTGGTCTCGTTTAAGTCAGCAGAGCGCGTCGGCTCGGCCGGCGTATAATGAAACACTTCCACTCGGACGAGAACCGTTAGTTAATAGGACATTTAGCTGTGACAAAGCTTTCTCTATACACCCATAAAGCAATTATCACGACATTAAATTACGTAACGCTGCGGTTTAAGTTTATATAGTTTCCATAATTGAATCAACTGGGTAAACGTTTTCTACGAACCGCAGTTAATGTGCCCACTTTCTAATACAATACCGAAAAATTTTATGATTTCGGTTGTAACGTTTCGCTTTTATATCTTTATCACTACAACTTTGCTTTCTTTTCCTAAATACGCCAAATTTGTGGTAAATTAATAGTGCGAATTCTTCACTTCTACAATTCTTCACTTCAAATTAGTTGACGATAGTGAATCGTGGATAAATAGCACGACGATTATTACATGTTACGATCTTCAGCGGAAAGAGCATCTCGTGACCGAATGGTGCATCAGACGTCGTGACTCGTTAGGAATGCACTACATACACGATATTACGGACGCGTTAAGTGTTTCAGGTATCACGAGTTCCCGATGGTCACAGCGCGTGCAGCAAATTGCTGAATGCATTATGTACTGATTGAAACTGTCTGACCAGTAATCTCCCCGCATCTCACGACATATAGCAATGCTTCGTGACTAGCATTACCAGAATCCAACAATGTCGCCGGTTCTCGTAGCTCAAACGGCTCAATCGCTTTCAATTTCTCGTCATCTACATAAGTCGTAATATTATTAAAATAATGCTAAGAGCATAAAGATATTTTTATATGTACGACATTGTTCCAAGAACGTATAATATCAGCAAGAATTGACATTTGGTATTCTCACAACGTAAGTTTCTTCAGTGAACACGTTCACCATTTTCGAATGTAGACAAAATGGCGGCCATATTATGTATAACGTGAACTAAACGCGGCAGTGCCATACAAGGAGCATAACACAATGAAAGGTCAACCAGACATAAATTAGTCTTCGGACTTAATTAGCTGGTTTCATCGTTTAACCGGTTGCTATTATGTACCGGACGTCGACATTATAAATCGTCTTGGGCGTCTTCATTCTTGATATACGTACACAACATTCCAATCTCATATTAAAACTATATAAATAAATTACGACAACAATTACATAGACACAATTTATTTGCGTTGTCATATAACACAACAAATATGTCGACAATACTCACGCGGTATCGTACTTGCGATATATTATTGCTTCAATGTACCTGACTCTATCTATACCCTTACATTATCGCTTCAATAAAAGCGTTATTGTATTACAAGTGGCTAGTTACGTATAACGAAACTGTATCACTCAATGATGTACCGTCTAATCGTAGCTAACAATGACTAATCACAAACAATTGGAACGCAACGGGTCAGCAGAAAGCACAATAAACAATAAGAAAGTCGATAAGACCGACGCGATAAGCTTGATTACTTTTACAACACCAGCTATTATATATTCACGTAGATAAAGACATACTCCATATTATTATATATTACCAACGACAATGTTATAAGTCCAAAGGTGGGTTTTCAAGACTTCTATGGGGAAATATAACGATTTGATGTAGCCAAAAAAAATATGTCATTAAGAAAATGAAATCCTCATGATGACTACAGCATGATTTCGTTGCATTTTATAAAGAATATGATACAAATATTAAAATATATAATAAGACTTATGAAATCTTTTTTCTTCAGATGATCATTAGGGAACGTATTGTAATATAACTATTAACAGATCAGCTTTCACAGCTCGTGACTAGCGTCGGTTCCGAGCGAACGATACCAACGTGGCACAGGCCAACGTAACGCCACTGCAATGCATAGTTTGAAACAACCTGCCGCATACGAAATGTGCAAAGCACCAACTAATCCGGTACCGTTCTTCTTTCTCCGACGAAATAACACACGTTGTCACATTTCACAGCGACTGACACTTTAAACCGATTATATGCACCATTTACAATTACTAAAGTAATACTCTACGTATATAACATATTGAAATTTATTTTAATTTGATAATTCAAAAAACACATTCTATTATAAACCGCCTACGTAATGATTTCACAAATGGTATAAAAGTCGACGATTAGATAACCGCACAATGTCTAATGAACGATGCGATACCGGCGGAAGTAAAAATATAGCACACAATGTACTCACTCTTCAATTAATTCAATGTAAATCTTTTCCTGGTTTCCAGAAAAAATATTTTTCTTCGTCACTGAGTGCACTCTACTAATTATCACCCAAAAGTACAAGTCACTAACACAATTTCCGAATTGAGGATGCTCGACGACCGTTGAAGATTTAAAAGCAATCCAGTTATGTCCTTGAAAGCGGTTAGGAAGTCGAATGAAAGCAGTCAAGCGTTCACCTGCACACACTCACACCACACCAGAGGGCTATGCTATTACGTATATAAGTTATAATATGCACGACTACGTTAAAGTGATTCGTTTCATGCGACTGTAGCACAGACGTGCAAATGCCCCGATGGCGCACAAAGAACTGAAACGCGGGGATGTGGTAACCGGCGGCGCGGGGGGCAGGGGGGGGGCGATCCGCGCTAGTCTCACGGCGGCGACGTAGCAGGCAACGTAGCAACAAGTGAACGGCAACGCGGGTGTGAGGCAGGCAGGAGACGAGGGATGGAAATGGGGAGGCTCCCTCCGCGCATACAAAGAGCGCGCACCTGACGGCGATGCATGGAGCACCCGTCCACCTATCCATCCACTAGCCACCCACTAGCCGATTCACTACATACTACATGATCGGAAAGGAAGGGCACATGTCCATAATCATTTGGTGTACTCAATCAATAACGACATCGTTTCGATCCACCGATCTGTTGTTAAGAGTTAACGAAAATTTTGGATGTGATAAAATTTCATTGCATGCATTTATTTACAAGTCGCACGAACGTTAAAACCGCAGCGTGATTTAATACACTCGAACACTACCACGTCAACGGTCGTCGACAGAAAAAATCCCCCACGTAGATATAAAAAAATATATATCGACCGTCTGTGTGAATGACTGGCGATAAAAAATAGATGAAATTTTTTAAGCTCGTTCCGCGAACTGATGTTTGTTAATGTGTATTTATGAAACACGAAATTCTTTAAGTTCATATATCATTGTATACTACAGCAGGTATGTGATTGTTAATATTATAAATGTGTTAGTATTGTAAAAACCTTGGTTGTGTTTTCGGAATGGATCAAAACGTACACTTGCGTCTAAATATATCGTGTTGAAGGTTGAACAATTACAATAAACAATACAGGTATAATACAATAAAATCCGAGGAGGAATGTTTTGTATAATGCAGTTGAAAATGACAATGACTAGACACGAATATTTTCAAAAAATTGTTTTGCGACAACGTACCCGCAATAAATAATGCTTTTAAAAGTACTATCCACAGTTCTATGTTCTATGTGCCTTTAAGCAGCAATATACAGTACACAGACGCCTAAGCGGCATGGTCTTGAGAGAAAGGCATGTAAAATTGTTTAAAAGTATGTTTCAATAAGATTGGATGCAATTAGGTAACATTTATCAAATTGACATTTCAACACTGGTGGTATTCTCATTTTCTGCGTCTATAATACAAGAGAATGAGACCGCAGAGTGCGTGTGAACTACTGGCTATTTATAGGCGATGTAATTTAGTACAACATAAACAAATATCGATCGTTGACCAACATACCGGAGTGTTTAACAGCGCGCTAACGTTTTGGCAAACCGCCAACTATTCCGCGACAATCCGTACTATCTGTGTTTGGTGTTATTTTCTAAATAGCTACAGTATATTCATTGTAACTATCTATTGTTAAATTACATACATACCTAAATATAAAAAGCGTTTTACATAAATAATATTCTTGTAGCTTTGAAATTAAAGTTGAAATTGAACCAAATTGTATAATAATGTGCTCAGATTATTTAGTAACGAACCATTAAATCGTCCTTTTTCGTTAATAATAGTAATATCCAGAAGCGACGGTAAGTCGCACCCTTGAAACATGAGAAAGTAGTTCAATATACGGGGCCGCCGAAAACATCTTGACATTTATTTGGACTCTTAGCAAATAAAGCCATCTCGATAATGTTGACGATGAGTCGCCCAGCGTGATATTCGGTTTGCGTGATCGCTCATGAGTGGCGGCGGACAAGTAAAAATTAATTGGTTTTTACTTGGTTTAAAAATTAATTGGTTTTTTCACTGTTACACTCGTGCAAAAGCTTTGGTATTGTGAGTTTTTATCGCGGTGCTATGCGGGTGAGCGGATACGTAGGTGTACGGCAGGTGAGCCCGTTCACGACGTTTGCGAAAAAAACCAACCAGCAAAGAGGTCGCGTATCTGTTTTGGCCTTGCGCTAATCGTGTTAGCGGTAGAGCGCGAATACTTAATGTTTTGTAATTCACACATACAATACAGTGAAAAACCCCCACTTACTTGTACAACGCGTCGATCGGCTCAGCGAGTTTAATGGGCGCGGATATGACTCATGATTATTTAATGGCACTTTAATGTGTTTCGTTCCATATAGCTACATACCGTCTACACAAACGTGTATATACGATAAAAACGCCGACCAAACACGTCTAGAACACATTTCAATAATAATAATACTATCAAACGAGCTCATGTGACTTTGGCCACGATAAGTGATAAAGACGAATTCCTGTTACAATCCGAGTTGACTAAAAATAGGTATTTTATCACGCAGTGTGTTTTGTACGCGGCAGATACGTGTGATAGCACACACGGCGGCGCTGCGTTGATTCGTTGATAGGAAACACAAACACGGCAGTCGATAACCTGGTTGCGACCAAACTAGCAACTGATAACACACCTCACTATCGCGTTTCGTGTGTACACGTATATAGGTAGGTACTGTCTAAACAGTTCTAATAATTAAAAAAAAATCTGTAACCCAAGTATATGTACATAATATGTAGGTATATGGGTAGTTTATCAGCTGTCTGATTACCGTAGCACAGGCTCTGGTTACTTTAGGATTACATGATGAAATGAAATAAATAAATATAAAGATCTATAGATCTACGACCTATCTATATATGTATGTATGTGTCATCAGCCGTATAGTAGCCATGCTCTAGCCTGTAACAATTTTGGGATCAGATGACCGTATGTGATGTCCCAAAATATTCATACATTTATTTAGTTCCAATAGCAACACTACATATACACATATGACCGATTTTCGTTTAAAATATTTACACTTTTACCGTTCTGTTTCACGCCGACGAGGACGGAAACTAACCAATCACCGCGCGCAAATAAACAAGTCCGACTTGTTTTTGAAAGCCTAATTTAAATTCAATTACGCAAATAAATTACCGATGGAAAACTCATGTAAATACGATCCGACGGATTTAGATTACTACAAGGTACTACTTGAAATACACGTTTTCAAGAGAATTTTTGTTTTAATTAACGACGATACAGAGGCGTACTGTACAATTATTATGATTTTTATAAAGCTTTTTTATTTTGCGTCGCAAACGTTTGTAAATTTTTACAATATGAATTATAGTTATTTATTAGTTTTTTAGAATGTGCCTAAAGGGTATGATGAAACTCCATCTTGACCAAATAGGTCAGATGCTTGCTAATTGAACAGAAGTCCTCGAAACAGGCGTACATGAGTCTATCGAAATAGCAATGAATATACAAGAAAGACATCAGCTTTGTAGGTATAAGCATATTTGGTAATTGGTGCCAAATATGTTCGTAATACATGACAATAACGATCAAAATTTCTATACCAAAAGTTTAGGTATTAACGACAGCGAAATCGTATTACGCAAACGTTTATCGAAAACAATGTGCCATCTCCTGTTATCGGCCGCTTGCACAGCTGTATGCGAAGACGAAATAACAGAGATAACTCTGCTATACACATATTAATCAAATCGTAAACCTATATATATCTAGCGTGTGTAATACTATAACAATGAATTATAGTACATATATCACTTTACGAGCCCATCTCGTTCATAAGTCTCGCATATATACCGTTACTCTGCCTATAAACTCAGTACACTATTTGCATAATTCCAGAACCTTCTACGACATGTATTACAAATTAGATGTCGAATTTTAATACGCGTTTAATGAGGACAATTTGTGTGTATGTGGGTGTGTGTTTAGCTTTTATGTAAATCTGCGAACTCTACTAATGTAGACTAATTAGTCGAATCGTTAGTCATGATTAATTATTGTCAAGTCGAGAAACAGTAATGCCAAGAAGTGCTCCAGGTGTTAGCAACTGTGAATAGCTGATATAATATAATACTCGCTCCGAATCGTGAACATTTTTGCTTCTCTGCCGTCACCTTGAATTCGTAGACGGAGTATTTATTCAAATCACAATCAAAGAAAAACGACACTAGATGTAAGACGAATTTGAATATCTCGTTGATAATAATTAATAAAAAAGCAGACAGTTTCATTTGAGCGTGTGAGTTATTATTATTTCGTCATCGCGGACCGGTCGACGATCGAATGTCAAAAATCGCTCGACGCAATAAATTGTTGTCTCATGGAGAGTAAACATTGGCGTTCGGCCGCATTCATGCATAATTGATGAGGGTACGGAGCGAGCGCGTGGATTCCTGGCGGTCACGACTCACCCGGACCGCACGCCTGCGGCAGCCATTTTGTGAAGCCTGCTCGCCCGGAGCGCGTGCATCGTGAATATTAACACAACCTTACATCTGTGCCACATCAACGCGAACATAATCTTAACTATTTCAACGGAACAACTCATTTATACATTCGTTTTCGTTTCGCTCCATCGGTCATATGTAACGACCATTACACCAACTCGGTCGTATTAAACACATGCACGGTAAGCCGCCAGCAAAAGCGTATGATGTGCAATTAATACAAAACGGATCATTATTCGTCTCTATTGCCGCGGACTGTGTTAATAGAGCGTACGAAGGTGTAATACATTATAAATTGATGGCACAATACCGGGCGTAAAACTCTCACGCACGCCCATCGTGCCGTGCGATAAACAAAAGTATTTTCTCCACGAACAATCGACGCATCGTCAACGCGACGTTTCACAACGATTAACGTGTAAATGACGTCGTCGGCTTCACAATTTGTAAAGCCGTTTTGGATGTTACCAAACGATTACGACGTTCCATTGCCAAGTGTATTATCGAAATGTGTGTAATTCCCAAAACGATAACACAATTTAGCCCGTTATCAATTACATATAATTCATAACATAAAATACTTTCTGCGTTATCAATGAAACCATTGTAAGAATTTAGGGAAAAATAGCTTATCAAGACACAATTATAATCGTGGAAAATGAGCAACAGTGTACTTAGTACATTAAAACGAGAAATAATTCCTTTCAAGTCACATAACAACAGCAAAAACAACAACAACAAAAAGCGTCGTTTCTTCGGAGGCAGTGAGTACATGATTTTATGCTGATACGTTGCGGTCGAAGCCTACGGCGGCGCGCTCATTACGGATGAAAGTCTCCCGCCCGGAGCGGGGAGTTGTAATAATATGAAATGTAATACCGCGCCCGTCCGTCTGCTCGCAACCGCAGGCCTCGGCCAACATACGATCACGTGCACTCGCGATGCGTAACCATAAACTAGGAGTTATTGAGCCGCGCAACCCCTCCCCACCCTCACCCCCCGCATCCCGCACCACGCACCAGGCCACCCGTCTGCACAATATCAAAACACGCTATAATCATTAACACTCTCGCTTCGATATGTAACATGCCCAGTACCTCCAGTGTTCGTAACGGTTTACGCGTAATGAGACAAAGGACATCGGTGTTTATCAGTTGTCGTGTTATATTCAACATCGATGGAGTTTGTTAGTTGAACAGCTGCTGCTGTTCGCAGCCGCACTTCCTGTCGCCGCGCGACCCATTGTTGTTCCATTTCGCAGTAGCATGTTTTAATGCCAATACACCACCGATGTGGCGAACAGCGTGAGCGTGCACTTAGGCTCACATTCCTTAGAGCTGTTTTTATTTACGTTGACGATTTGATGTCTTGATTTATATGGGCGAATTGAACATCTTGGGAAATGAAATTATGCTGTGTGCGTTGTCTCTAAATCGTTTAACATTTCCAAATATCTGAATGCATTCTATACTTTAAATATATACCTACTTAGATTGTCCAGCATCTAAATGGGTATACCCATTTCACTCAGTAACGTTATAAAAATTGAAAAATATATCATGTAACGTGGCGAAATATTTGTGTAGCTTTTTAAGAATAAAAATCTTAAATAAACAGCTATACAAAACACACGTAATTAACATAAATAAGAAAGAGACTAATGAATATTCCGATGCAATTAAGATAAGGGTATACTTTCGTGAAGGTTATTGTATCTTGTTTTTTACTTTTCGTTTTACATAATGGTGTTCGGCGCTATTATCAGAACAGGTTGTAGTGGCGTGGTGCTGGGAAGACGCCGCCGTGAGATCAGCGAGTCGTGATCGGTCGCCACGACCTCCGCGCCCCCTGCGCCTTAATTCGCTAATCAAATTAAGCGGTGCAATGACTCCATACTCCATTGTTATCAGAAGGAATTCACGGGCCTAAGCTGTTTTTACCCATCTTGACCAAGTACGTTAGGTTACTGATTGACGAGGAGCGTTGGAAGTCTCCGAAAACGGCGTAAGAAGACAGATATTTGGCACTCTGTGCACCCTGCTTACTCTGGAAGCGATCTGGCATAACGACCTTATAATAATAAAACTATTCTCCCCGACTACTCTTTGCGCTCCGACTAACGACGCAACGTTAAAACAATTTTATAACTTACGTCGAACAATATAAATTTTATTTACTTGAACGTAATGGGCTTAAGCGTTCGAATTAGTAAACTTTATACAGCCTTGTGTGAAAAAACTTGTCTACTGAAACGTTATTGAAACTTTAGCCTTACAGTATTTTTATTACACATTAGATATCAATATATCGTAACGCTTGGTCCGTTACGATACAGACAGAGAGCATGGAATGCCATATATCTCTAATGCCAAATATGCCCAACAGACCAGCCATGATTCTTTCACGTTATTATTACAAAATTGTTTACTTTATTGAGAATTTACAAGTTTACGACAACACAGAAACTACCTAAGAAAAGAATCATAAAAACACGTAAACACTTTTTTACATTAATGTACTTGGCCAAATGAACTATCGTTGTATAGTACCGATACGTCAATTTCCAACCGATCGTAATGGCCGGCTACGAGACACGGCCATACATCACCGTCAACGGAGTGGCCAAATCTTCCCGAGCGGTGGTAAGCAGCGGAGGGATCGTGGGGGCTGCCGCCCGCCGCCCCCGGGCTTATTCAAAACAGCCGCATTAAGGACCTCCGCTATTAACGCTTAACTGCAGGTTATCAAGGGTTTTCCTTAGAAACTGCAGCCAAGTTACTGTTCAGCAATTTGGCCGCACGCCAAGAAATGTTTCGATACTATACGATGCTATCGGATATCTGGTGAAATGTGTTAGTAACCATTTTAAAATACGCACTGTAGTGCCGCAGTACGGCGTCTGCCAAAAATCTAAATATCGCAATGCATTCCAGGTTTTCGATTTCGGTTTAAGAATCTCTATATAACTGTACTTTTATGATTATTTAGAAGAAACCTGAGCAGAGGTTTTTTCCTTTTGTACAATTAAACGTGTATTTATTACAATGATAAATAAAAACTTGAAAATTCAACTGCATTATGTCATTTTCAACAATTTCTTAGTAATAACAATGTCCTGTATGCATAGGTACATAAAAACCAAATAAAGTTTTATTATCACAAAATTTCTCCGATATACTACGGTAGATTTCATAACGCACAGCTCATAAAACGGAGCTGTTACTAAGAACGTTTAATTTTGAATAACGTGCCGTTGAAATATTATTGAACTGCGAATGGCGCCGAAAGGAAAATGTCACAATTTAGGCGCAATGGGGTGAGTTCGGGGGCGAGAGGGAACGAAATGCCGCCCACGAGCCGCTCGCAGTCTGTTTACATCGTCGCCCATGAATCGAGGCAAGCCCGGGGGCTAAACTTTGATTAGTTATTCTTTTATTTACGGCGACAAGAGCCCATTATTTTCACAAGTTCATGAAACACGACTCTTTGCGGAATGAAGTTCAACGAACGTCAATTTCGAATAACGCTTTTTTCAAATACCTGTTCTTGTAGCACAATATTTGCTCGTACCGTCCCATATTCCAGATAGGGACGGAGATAAATGAATCAAAATGAGATACGTTATCTTTCATAAAACATCATAAGTGGGTACGATTTAAATGTCAAGCGTTATCTATTATTAAATAGTGGAGTCTTTGATCGTCGCGTTGGTGCCTCTTAAATTTAATAACGGCCGGGCTTCCGCTCCCAGACCGTCGCCATGGCAACGAGCATCCCGCCGCGCGCCGCTCCCACCGAGCCAAACATCCCTCACTCAGTCTTGTATACTTTTTTTATTCTCACGCGGGAGACCCCGCTCCCCGCGAGCAGCTGATTTCTTTCATAATTGTACAGAACAAATTTCCTTCCTTACTTTTAGTCGTTTTTTCAACATTGTGCGATCGCGAACAAAGCCATTCAGTGCTTATGTTTAACGTATTACTAAATTATTATTATTTTTATTAACCACGATTACTCATAATGGTTAGTGAAAACTGTGTAATAATTAGAATTATTCTAATAAATGTATCTACAAGCGATCTACGCATATAAAAAAAATTTAAATGTAACTGAATCGAATAAAAAATATGAATTGCACAAGTGACTTGAATAAGATACGAGCAACGGCACAGCTGACTCGCATCTGGGCGGATTTATTTCAGCCACATGCAGGGCATTTCCTCATTTATGAGAAGGTACTTAAGTTTATAATTCCTTGATGGGACTATTACAGGTGGCACACATACACGTGTAGGCAGCGATGCCTCGTCAACCCTTCTGTTGTGGCGAGAACACAAAGAATGCGAGTCAACCCCTCCACGCTTTTCCCTTTATTTTTATTCATATACAAAAGGAAAACATTGATGTAAAGATATGAGGGCAGGCATTCGGAGGGTGAACCTAAATTATTATACTTCACATAAACGAGTGACCCGGCGTTCTCTTTGTTACAGACACAATTAAACATGGACTGGCGGATAATGTTCGCCGGCGGGGAATCGCGGAGGGCTCGTTTGAAAAGACAAAGGGTTGATACTCGAAGGTTTACGCTGTCTTCGTAACTTACAACACAAACATTTATAACGCTTCGAATATATACATACAATTGTATACTATTTATACAAAAGTGTAATAATCATAAAGTATATACATGCTTTATTTGCTTATGATGACAATACTGCAAAGTACATTTGCAGAATAAGTCAAATGGCTTTTGTTTACGAAGCGACTCGCTGATAGAACGAAAAATTTAAAACCTGATCCGTAAGTAACATAAAAGTTCTTCATTAAACAGTCGATGTGAAAAATAAATGTCAGTGCGATAGTTGTCTTTTCGTGTATTTTTAAACAGAAATAACACAAATAACGTTTCAGGTTTTCGTTTTGATAAGCAACTGTAAGTGTCAAATATCAGTTTTATTTTACGACTTTATTCTCTATCGCAGTGTCAATTTAAATGGCAAATTATTTAATTAGATTCAATATAACCCGTCATATATTGACAGTATCGAAATGCATGAAGCGATCGTTGAAGGCTGTTTCAAATGTGGGAGACATTAAATTCTGAATTATGAATGTTAGCAATGTACTGGGGTACATTCTACCGTGGTTATTAGGGTTACCAACCTATTCAGTCGTTTATGAGATTGAATTATGATGCCGTAAGGGTTGAAATTACCTTTTAACCTCAGTGTAGAGGTCAATTCAGAGCGGATGGGTTATGTATCCGTTTGGTAATTCTATACAGATAATGGAAAACTTCTAGAATGTACAAAATCACAGACAAAGACATTTGCGGATTTTAAATTTAGAACACTTAACTTTTTCCGTGGAATAGGAATTTGAATTAATCTTGAAATATTAAAACACAAAAATACATCAAATCGTCTGCCTCTCGATGTCCACTGCTGGACATAGGCCTCCCCTAATCGACGCTCACTCCATCCGGTCCATCCCAAATACATACTCGTACGTACATATAGTAATTATGAATGTGGCATAATTATTTATAACAGGTTAATTTACATTGAAAATTTTGAATAGGCGCAATCGAAAATGTCACCACATATCAAATTATGTCCGCCACTAAGCGCAAACGGCACCTCGCTATTTACACGAACGACGTAGTTCCACATAAACATTTGTACGCGTTTCGTGGAAATTCGCCGTTTCCAGTTGACATAGCGGTGAGACGAATATATTAGCATTAATAAGCATCTGTTGTAATGAGTTCGTTAAAGGACGTTTTTGAATAAGGGGCTAACGTACATGTAGAAAGCGGTACGAAATACTTGACATGATGTTGACTTGATAGCGTTTTAATATTACACAAAGGTAATATTATTTTTAAGAGACTCATAACTTACACGATAGTTATACGAAAGATACCGCTCACCCACATATAAATCTGTCGAAATACATAACTAAAACAGATACAAGAATAGACAATGTAAAAAGTGACACAAAGAAGTGTTAAAGTTTTAATTGAACGTTGCTCTCGAAACCGAGACAGGGCTTCATGTGTCAGATTAGATGCCTAAAATGTGGGCAGAGACGAAGAGCGCCGGCCGCGGCCCACTGAAAGCGCTCTCGGTATACGAACAAGACAAATGACTCATTAAACGTCTCGGCGAACGACTGCACCAAAGGACTGTTGAATTGAATTTTCATAATTACGAACCGGTTACGCTCAGTAAATTGCGCGAGCTCAATTCGATCGCGATACATGCAATTTAAATGCCAGTTCGGTTAAAACGGCAAGGCCAACGCTATCATGCGAAAATCGACAAGTTTTATGTAGGCCACAACGACGGCAGTAAGGTAGCATTCCTTTACATTTACAGTAGCGCGATTTACGATCGTGATAGTTTCGTTTTCACGTCCCAATGGCTCCGTTGCTTGCGCATTTATTAGTCCATTTTTGTTCTCTAATGGCCGCCTCGTGACCAATCGAACGTGATCTCTGATAGTTCAATAGGTCGCTTCTTTCGTGTCCGGCGATCGACGTCCGGCGGGACAGCGGGGGGTCTCGTTATGTTTGACGTGAAGTTTTTTTTATTCGCGTCGAGTCGCAGCGCGTGACGAGCCCGACGTCCGCACTCCACTTATCCATAGACAATTTGTTGCGCAACCAACGGGACGGAGGCGAACCACCTTCGTATTCAGCAGACGTTAATATGCCTTCACTTTCTCAACCTACATTATAACTAATCTACACTCCAGACACCGACTTTTGTGTAACTCATTAGACGTGTTTACTCACGGACACATTTAAATTACACTTATGTACATGTCACGAAACAATTTATGTTAACCTTGGCGAATCTACTTTCTAATGATTTATAATAAACCAAGTTAACACATACGTACTTACATATGATTATTCATGAGCTTTTTAGACCTCTTCTGAATATAACATTTTATTTGTGCTATAAATTGATGGATAGATAAAACATTTTGATATACAATAATTTACATACACAAAGTTCGTGACAAGACAACATTGAGTATCGTAGCAAAAGAAAACCTTTTATTCCGATAACAGTATAAAACCAGTGAACGAAAAGTAGGTAACGGAGGCAAGTTAACTGGAATATCAAAACGGGTATTCTCTTCCGTCTTTGGACGCGATCGATAAGTATACATATTTTAAATGGGGGACATGTATTTAATTAGTCGATAAATGTACCTATCCAAGGCGCCTGAAACGAAACGTACGTAAACGTCAGCGAAGGTTATTAACGTTAGGTAACACCCACCGAAGCCTTGACACGATGCAAATATAAAAAATAGATGCGTAGAACAAATTCAATTCGACTCTGATTTTGATCACAAATCGAATAATAATAACTTATATTTACGCGTTTAATTTACATAATTGTATTAAAAGATATCGCTTAGAAAATATTAATTTTAAATATTTAAATAACATACACGCGTAGCTCGATGAATAAACAATCGTCATTATTTAAACAGGAATATCGACATGCATGAAATCATCGGAGCTCGAGACTCATTTAAATAAAGAACGCATCACTACAATAAATTCATTAATAAACACAATAATGACGCTAGCATTTAACAACATACGTAGGTATAGAAAAATACCCAAATAGATTTCTATAATCTTTATTTATTACTTTTGGGTTTTTCCTTTAAACAATTTTAAAACTATATTTAAAACGTATATCTGTACGCAACGCAAGATCTATCGTGTCAAAGGCGATTCTTATCAGTATACCGTTTAGGCATTTATGTTAGAAAGTTGTTTCATAACAAAGCGTCTCGTAACTACAAAACGCTCCGCGCTCAGAGCGCGCGCATCGCTCTCTGGGGTTCGAGCGGTTTGTAAATAGATGTCACGACAAAACGAGTTTGGAGGACTACATACATACACGTACGTAGTATTAGTTCTTTTCTTGAGACTTGTAAGCCTTTTATCATATACAATGGACTAAGTGTTAAGTTATGGTGTCGCATCCTATTGTTAAAAAAGTATACTACTACTAGAGTATATCACTAGTACTATTTACTTATTACACACCGACATCACATACCCACACTAACATAAAATGTAATGTAAAAATATGTTGTGTGTTAATTAATTTATTTTATTACCTTGGATGTGAACTACATGCAACACAATTGACGGAATTAGACCATATAAAAAAGTACACCTTGTACTTTTCTAATGACTTTAATAAATAAATTCATAATGCCTATAAGTCACAATAATAGCTTTACACATATCGGCTTGTTAACTAATTTAAAAAATAAATTTGGAACACACAAATAATACGTAAATAAATCACGAATTATTATTATTTTCATCACATGTTTAAATAATA
>DWME01003514.1:0-18124 GCA_018244795.1 Parelbella ahira ahira
GTGTGTGTGTGTGTGTGTGTGTGTGTGTGTGTGTGTGTGTGTGTGTGTGTGTGTGTGTGTGTGTGTGTGTGTGTACGTAGAGCGTGCGTGTGTGTGTGTGCGTGTGTGCGTCGCCTTGGACGTGGGCGCAGATAAGGTCGCAAAATCGGACGCGGACGTGGGAGTGGACTTGAATTATTCCATTGAAGTTAAAAGTGTCATGATTCGTTACTCGATAAAAACGACCTACCATAAAACTGCTCATCAATGGAAAAGCTTACGAAGCACTTGACATACATATATATTTAATGGTGTTACTAACTTTAAGAGAGGCTACCGTTTTCTAAACATGTCCTAACGAATATTCTCATCCATCTATTTATCTTTGTACTGTTTGGTAAATAGTATTCTAATATAACTTATTGTACTCAATACATGTTACAATTACGTTACAATTAATCTTGATCTATCATATCAAAAGTTAAATGACTGTATATTAAGAGCAGGTTCACATTTTTCGCAGTCATAGCCGTCGAGAAAAATATGGAAAACTTAAATTTTATATTGAATATTATAACATTTAACGTGGCCATGCAACATATAACATATAAGCAGTGATAGCCTAGTGGTTAAGAATTCAGCCTCTCACTCCGGGGGTGCTGGGTTCAAATCCATGCCGCGCACCTCTTTATAAAAGTGCGTTTTAAGTTTAAATATCACCTGCACACCTTAGAATCTATAAAAAAATAATATTTTCTGAGGTGTGTGAAGTCTGCCAACCCGCACTTGGCCAGCTTGGCAAACTTCGGCCTTAACCCTCTCAATATGAGAGGAGACCCATATTCCAACAGTGGAATGACAATGGGTCGATTATTATTATTTTTATTATTATGCAACATATTGTATCTCGTTCGTTTCTTCCTCGTACGAGGCTACCACTATATGTATAGGTACTAAACAGGTACTGTAGCCGTAGCGAAGAAAATCCAATTACAATATTTTACACACAAATCCCAGCGAAATTAAACTTTGCCCGCTCAACGATGAATTGGGGTATGCTCCTTCAACTTAAGCTCACATTGAGTTTTTGTTTCTTTTATAATTTTCTTGCATGGTGGCTGCAATCCAGTAGCGACCGAATGATGGGCAACAATAACTGGGGGAAACATGGTGGTAGCTCCTTCAGAACATTCCAATTCGTGTTATTAAGTAATCCATTTGTGCGTGATCCACGCTGGAAGATAATTGGCAAGTTAACAATTGTTGTGTTACGATAACAATATGACCCTGACTGGCTAGTTATAAACCATTCTGAAGAAAGGCAATTCTCGTGAATTATTACCCTTTGTGATCATACACTGAGTGGTGACCGAGGGCACCAGTGCCAATTTCACATATATATATAGTTTACAGTTCATATCTGTTAAAGATTTGGATACCAAAATAACGTAACATCACGCCTGTACCCCCCGACCCGACCCGCGATTTGAACGCAGGACCTCCCGATCGGCAGTCGTGCTCGCAACCACTCGACCAACAAGGCAGTCAATTTAGATACCAATGGAATAAATTTAATTAATTTGAGTCAAGTGTATGCAACAGTGCATACCTACATAAGAATTTTACAGTGGGTTTACCGAAGAGCAGAACCGTTCGAAATAGTTCTTATATCTAATTATTTTTTTATCTAAATTTCGTGTACACCTACCTATAGTACTCGAACTAAATATAGCTTAACCGAACAGACAAACAAAGACATGTTGCGTTAGTATATCCAGTAGAGACCACATTGAAGTATATTTTCATAATTTTTTCCCGAGTGGCATTCGTAATACCTTTTCAGATACTTGGTTCACGTTCATACTGAAACCCGCCTCCACAAGAATTCGGGACTAACTTTGAATTCGCCATAACTTTTGTTTCGAGTTGTGGAATTGAGTCAAGATTCACAAATTTCCCGGCCTGCGCTGACTACGGTTCTCTTTTGAATTATTTATTTGCATACGGAATGGTAGGTACGGGTATTTTATGTAAAACCAAAATCAAACTCGAATCAATACGAACGATCACATCGTGTTCCGAGTTTATATTGTACAGAAAGCGAAAAGGAATATTTGGCAGAATACGGTTTCCGTCGTCTACAGAATTCCAAATTCAAACTTAGCACTTCCGAATCGTGATCTACTCTTGCATTTTTTAAAGTATAATATCAAATAGATATATAAACGTTAGATAATTTTAACAATATCAAACGAATAAATACAAAGTTTCTCTATCAATTTTAATTAATCAAATGGCCTCGCCTCCGGGCTTCAGGTAATGGGGTCCTGGGACGAGCAACCGCTGGCCCTATCGCTTCATTACAGGCCACAATTTACAGGAATCGGGACGAATTACCCTCCTTCATTAAAACGAAATTATATTGGAACTTTCATCAAGCACAAAATTTCCAACTTATTGTTAGAGTTTCTAAACTGTAAGTGTAACACAAATTCTAATCAGTAGGAGAGCATAGAAAATATATACATACAATATGTATAATTAAGAAATGTAGTGAACAGGTTAAACTTACGTTTGAAATACCTCAGCGTCATATTAATGTGGAGCTTAAAAGCAATCGTTTACCACGGGAAGAAAAAAGCATTTCATATAATAAAATGATCTAGAGTAGGTACCAACACCTAAAAAATTATACATATTTATATTACTTCAACATTTGCTCCCGGATTCGAATTCGAGACCCTCTGTACCGTAATGGTAGAACAAACCTTCGTGTTATTACAAAATACCCCAATTTAAAGATATACATATATACATTTATTTTTATAGATTACAATTCTATACGCTATATCCTCCCTCGCTACTTACCACCGATAGAAGGCAATAAAAGTGAAAATACTGTCGCTCGTAATGGCCGCCGTTACCGCTAAACACTTTAATTGAATGCCGCAACAGTGGCGATAATCGGCTCGAAATCTCTTATCGTTTTAATTCCACTGAATAGGCTCGTGAATAAGACAAGATCGAATTTCGAAGACTGTACGATCGGCAGATCACCGCTATACCTATTATTATAGCTGGGATAAAGACTATCATGTTTACACTTTCTGAAAAGCTACGTTAGGATTATGATTCCATTTGCATCAATTGAGTTCGTGACAATACTTCAAATAATGCAACACATAGTTCCTAATCATATGGAACACATTTTTTTTCATTATATGTGAGACTAGCATTCGGCCGCAATCTCGCCTGAAGATAAGCGCATATAGGTTCTAAGATGGAGACGCATGACTAGGAAGAAAGAGCTAATTAAAGCAAATTAATTTGAACGTCGTCTAACTGGTATTAGGAAGGCCCCAAATACATTGGGACGTTTGCTGCTAAATCCCATTAGTATTGCTATATTACAATTTAAATTTGATCGCTTATTAGTCTATGAGATACTGATCTCTAATCGATCTATAACCGTAATCGAGATACACATACAAGTTACAAATATATTGTACCCTTGACACCAGCATGCTCTTTTATACTTTGCGAATTGAGATAACAAAACGATACAAAATATACAAACACGTGGGTAGATCGAATTTAAATTTAATATAGAAAAACCGGAAGCGTTGGTCGCATAACTTTACGAAAATACCGTGTGTCCCAACCTAACTAAAACAAGGACAATAATTTCCGGTCTCGAACGCTGTTACAAACTGCTTATTTATGTGCCAACAGAATTTGTTACAAACTATTAGAGGCGTTTAGGAACAAAGACATTAACTACCCTCCCTATTCGAACAATTAAACCTACAGAAATTGCAATTCACGAAGTCACATGCCGTTACTTCTCTTACCATCACAATAACATCGAAAATCGCTTAAACGCTGTGCCTATATATATTTACCGCTTGAAAATACTACGTTACAAATTTGACAGAACGAGTGGGTGGCAGCGACACTCGAGATAGGCCCCCATTATTATTAGGAATATTGTTATTACACCATAAATTCCCATAAATGAGATGGAGGAAGCAAACGTGATATGGTAAAAGTTGGATCGTTGAACGTTTCGCGGAGCTTCGGAATTGGCGTAACGTAAATATTGATTTTTATCCACATTCGCCTTATCTTGTAAATAATGGCGCTTATCTTAATATGAGGCTTGCGACAATAGCAGTAATTTTACTAGTGAATATTGTTATATTATATTCTCTGTTGAGAATGACATCGGTTAACAGTGAGTTGTCCATAGTATGCGCCCATCTAGAACATCCTGAGTTGAACATAGAACAATGATTTTTAAAATTTCTGTCCATTTATTTGTTTGTCTATGCATTTGTGCATGCTAATCTCAGAAACGGCTGAAGCGATGTGAGTGCGGTTTTTACTGATGTTTTCGGTAAGCTTCAGTTAAGAGTTAGTGTTTGTTTTTTTATTTAATTAGTATATGAATATTGACTGCGTCGTTGGTCGAGTGGTTGCAAACGCGACTGCCGCTCGAAAGGTCCTGCGTTCAAATCCCGGGTATGACATTACTAGTAGTAGTTGTAGTAGTAGTTCCCTAAGGCGTGTGAAGGCTGTCAACCCGCATTTGACTAGTGCGGCAGGTATAACCTTAAAGCTTTTGATGCTTTCCGTCATAGTAAAATATATCTGAATAGTAAAAGGGACTGCTTTATATTATAATAAATTACTAAATGTACCAGTGTTATTAAAGATATAAAATTTATTTAAAATATCTTGGTTAAATACGACAGTCTTACTTACACTTTCATCGACAAAGACAATGGGATCATAAATGGCCCCTATTACGTGAGGATTTGTTACGCAGAAAAACTTTCTCCATTTGCTGTTTACGTTGAAGAAACTTTGAGCACCACTTTAGTAGCCCGCTTTGATACCGTGTTCGGTCTCAGAAGAAAGTTCATTTCATATTTTTAAATTACAAGGTAGGAACTGTTCATCGATTCGATTAGCAACAGGTCCCTACAAGTAAGACAGCGTATATAGTGTAGAGAATGTTAGTCGACATTGCGCGCGGTGAGTTGACGACGTCATCTCAAACAGTAATAATTCAGTGACGTCATCAAGTTGTAAGGAAGTTATTTAACTGTATAATGTTACATAGTTCCTAGGCTCTCTAAATCAACACATGCCTCGCACAGATCTGACAAACAAACAATACAGGATCGCTTAGTAAAGGAATTAATTAAGCCTACGAACTCTCGGGAACTTTCCCTTTTGCGGCCCTGATAGAACTGCGGGCTACTTAGGGTTGGCAACATTTTTTGGAAAAATGCACATTGTTTCATTATTATTCTATTTAGGAATAATTTCCAATGGATATATTTTTGTAATGATCGGTTGTAGAAATAGATGAAAAGTAAAAATGATGTTAACATTTAATGTTTTTTATGATTAATAGCTACTTTCGTACATAATATTTTCATCGAAGGTACTCAAAGAAACGTAGCTTTCGAATTTTGCAGCTGAGCTTACAACTTCGGATTCATATTAACGGTATATCTACAGTTATATCAAAAATGATTATAGCAAAGTTTTTGCATAAACTATTACTATTGACAACCCTGAATTTACTTCACTTTTAGTTAAACATTGTGTATGTAAGTTATTCACGCTATTGTAACCCCTATAAGCTTACCTTTAGGGGGGGTTTTACCGTAAATTGTTTCAGGTACTTGCGTTTTACGTAGTGAACGGCTGTAACTAACTAGTTTATTTGAGCCCATGTTTCGTTGGAGCTTTGTCCGGACAATTTGTCGACAAAAAATTGCTTCTTACTGTTTGTTTAACAGTGACTCGATATAAACTAACATTAGTCGATAATTATCGTCGATGAAACCATTCATGTCGCTGTGGAATGAATCTATATGCCTTTGTATTTTTTTGACATAATATCTTTTCTACCAATCCTAACAGATCCTCAGTGTTCGTTACCATTGTTTGGTTGTAGTACCAAGCATTCACAAAAGATAATTAAATAACAATTTGTAATTACCTTTTGTAAAATAGCGTATTTGTTTTAGTGTAATTGTGAGTTAGTGTATACATACATACATACAAATGTGCACACCAAGTCCCTTAGGAGGTAGGCAGAGAGCACGGCGAGTTAGTGTATCTTTGTGAATTAGTGTAGTGATCAGTATCTCTTTTACAACAATCTATCTGCACAGTATCTCTATTACAACAATGGTAAAAAAATTCACTGATCGCTCGGGGTAGTACCACCAACATACCTATTTCCGCGTTATAAAAGGTACCTTAACTAAGAGAAAGAGGTAAGGACTCAAGGCCTACCTTTGATCCAAAGTTACTTAACCAGTCAGTAGTTTTAACTACAAAGAAGAACTTAAAAGTTTGCAAATTTGAATACATTTCAGGGCATCTTTAGCTATTTTCTCAAATTATCTCATTTCTTCCGTAATCAAGCGAGAACAAAATATAATAAAGAGAGTCCCAATGAGCGTGCGTATGACATCGGATACGCCTTTATGCAGTCACATCTCCCTTTTATCTCTGCGCTATTGAGACCGATACAAGTCAGTAAATTGTTAGACAGATATTTATTTGCGGCGTTCAAAAACTGTAACCCTTTTGTATTTCTATAGGAAATACAAACCTTTAATTGAGACTCATGTTGTGTAAGCAACTTTTATCTGTTATATCAATACAAAGAAGTTTTCTTTTAAACGTCAAAACAATCTAGAGAATATGATTACTCAGCCCTTTTATAGAACACTTCGCTTGACATTTAATGCGATTTACGTGAGAATGGTCATAAATACGTGAAAATCTTTGCAGACTAATTTGATACATCTTATATTACATAGTGTTTGACTGTTTAAGTTATTGGTACCTAGCATTAGTTTAAGACTTTTGCGTTACTCTACATAACCAGTAACGTTTTCACACATTTGATGCCGTTTATCTACGACAAGGTATGTATTATTTATATAACTCTATTAATTTCGGAAGAAAATACAGTGTAACGAAG
This sequence comes from Parelbella ahira ahira, assembly GCA_018244795.1. NCBI lineage: Eukaryota > Metazoa > Arthropoda > Insecta > Lepidoptera > Hesperiidae > Parelbella > Parelbella ahira. The sequence continues at coordinate 6,992 of DWME01003514.1, forward strand.
AAAATAAATCATGTTGATTACTAGTAAAAAAAGTAATATCACTCGTGTAATCCCTGAAGGGGTAGACAGAGGAGTGTAGTACACTCCCACGTTTCACCAGTTACGTTTAAATCCCATGGAATAGGCGGTGAGCCTATTGTCTATATTTGTTACTATTGCGACTATATATGTATCTGCGTTGTTTATGCTATAAGGAATATATTTTAGTTTCGTGTAGTTTATCTAAATATGTAGTGTTATTATTACCCTCGTGACAGTTTTTAAACAAAGATATTTCATTAAAAAAATCTTTCCTATATACCTACATAAGCTGTGGTTGATGTGCACTAAAAATATTAATACAACCATTCATTTTGCGATTCGAAGAGAAAAAACGGTGTGTAGATGTTTTATATAACATTTAAGTGTCTAATATAAGGCTTGCTGACATCAACTTTCTTTTCGTTGCTGCATAATTCCCTTGATTTCTCCAGAGTTGAATGCTGGCCAAACTACCCACGGGAACTGTCTCAAGCAGCATTTATAGCGGGCTATTCAGCTCTAAAATAGTGTCGTCGTGTTTTTCTCCTATTATCCTACAAATCTTCAGAGCAATATAAGTAAAGCCAGACAAGTACTCTTCATGTATGTGTAGTAAAAAGAATGTTATAAAATGGCGCCAGACCGAGTAATAGCAAACTAAATTAGTATTAGTCATTTTTTCTAATTTTTTTTATTTGGCTATGGGAGGCTGGCGTCCTAAGATTCAGGGCCCGTCAGCCTGGTAAGACTATTATTTTGTGCCTGTAGCCCTTGATTAAAGTCCGCTAGACAACCCTAATGCTTTATGGAAATCAAACTTTTTATTTGGGATATTATATTCGGTTTCATCTGGGTATATTATATGCGACCCAAAATGAGTGCCTTTGTTTTTTAGAACGTCGCAGCAAAGCAGGAGGTGCATTGATGTTTCTTTGTCCTTTGTGCAATATTTGTTGATCCTATTTCCTAATGGGATTTTCTACAGGTCAACATAATGTGGACAAATAGCTGAGAGTTTGTATGCTAAGTAACGGTTAGCGAGAATTATATGTAATTAAATAATGTAAAATAAACATGTTTGGCATACTTATGATAAAAGCACAGATTTATTTTCACAAGAATAGGTTCTACGTAGATAATGACACTATATATATACTCGTATGAAAACACGATAAAAAGCAAAAATATTTTTTCTAAAACCCAGAGAAAGATTAAAACGTCGAGCGTCAAGGTATACGTTTTAAGTATCAAACAGTTCAGACGGTCAGTCGGTGAAACGTACGGATTTTTTTGCATAAGGGTCATTATAAAACGCTGAACGGCAAACTCAAACACGCGGCTATCTGATTTCAATGTAATTATTAAGAGAGTTTGTGTCATGGTACCTACTGTTATGTTACGTTTTGTTTTTATCACACGAATATTTATTATGGGTGATAGGTATTCGAATCCACGCCCCCCGTTGCAGCTGCTGCTTTCTCTAACCCCTGCACTACGAGCCACTCAAAGTATCTATAATGAATTCAATTTTGTACGAAAACATCCATTGTATAACCAAATTTTATTTTTCTGAACATCATTCATATTTGACACAGGCGCTGGTATTTACAATCCTCGAAACATTGTTCTATTATTGAAGATGGCTAATTTCAATAACAAAGACCGCGGCTATTTTAAAAACTGTAGCGGAGCTGGAACGAAAGTCCTTGTAACCACAGCAGTGCTACCCAGCTACCTTACCTACCTACCGTACCTACCTACCTAACTACCGCAGTGTAATTGTTTCCTCATCCGGTCTCGAATTTCGTTTGTCCCTGTTGAAGTGTCCTGCCGCTGTCAGGTTTAGCTTCAGTATCCCTTTGTTTTGGAGAACAAAGAGGAAATGGGTATAAGAGATTTTGTGAAGCCTCATTATTATATAATCACGGAAGTGATACAGCGGGTAAGAAACAAGAGGCTTATTAATAAATGACGCGAAATTATGATAAAAAAAGTCAATCCAAGTAATTTATTATAACGACCAAACCAATTATTCTATCATACAGAATAAGTTTATTTTATTTTTTCTCGGAATACATAAAACTCTCTGCAAGAGATTGACCTCGTATTTAGGATCCAAAATATGTATCTACTACCCCTGGTGAAGCGCTGATATGTAGCTTTGTTTTGATTGCTTACTGTACGCAATCTGTAAAATGAAGAAAGATTGACGCGATCAGCGCGTGTGTGGGTGAACGCCAGGTGGTAATTTTTTACGAACAGTCTGTACAGACTTCAAAGTACTTTGAAATCCCTGTTAAACAGTTCTTGTTGCTAGATAAAATACGTTAAAATCCGTCAAAGGCCTTAACAAGAGTCTTAATTTATTACTGTTCTTCGAATTGATGATTTTGCTTCAAAATGCCAATGACGAGAACAAGTGGGACGAAGGAGAATAAGTAAAAAGCATGTAACATCAGCCATGCCAAGCTGTCATTGGTTTTTTTATAATAGGTGTTCTTGACACGAAAAACCCAAGTAGCATTGCAATAAATTACACCAGTTCAATGCTGGCTTAATCTTTCGTTAATAGGTCTTTAAGTTGTAGCATGGGGCTGAAAGGTTTGAAGCAAAACACTGCTCCAAAAATATACCTAGAAATTATTACAAGTGCAATGATTTGTCTAATGTGGGTTGCGTTTCTACGGCTTTTGGTAATAGGTATAGTGATATAAAAACGTATGGAGTCAGGGTTGATGCTGCTCTCACGAGAGCTCTCACCCGAACGGACCCGAACTCGCCTCCTTTTACAAATTATTTTATTACACGACTTAGGCGGAGCACAGAGCGAGGTAATGTGTTTTACGGCGTGTTTGCAGATGATATATCGTCTTATGGCTATGAAATATTATGTTTATTCCTTATTCGAGTCAGAATTTTTGTTAGGAAAAGAATTATAACAGCCAAATTGCCCATAATGACAAATGTACTTCCTGTTCGGCTGATATATCCTTAATGAAATTTTAAAACTTCCGTTGCTGTTTGAAATGACCAATAGATCAGTCTGATTGAAGTTATTAAACCGCTTCGTTTGAAGTCATTTTGTGTAACGGATAAAGGGATTTAACGATATTTAATGTCTGTGTCGTTGTGTAAAACATTTCAATCTGTGTATACAGGTTCAAATATTAACATACAGATACCTGAATAATTTAATACCACTCCGAATAAACACCAGACATACTCGTACTTACAGAACAACAATAAGTTATCATACTTATCATGTAACTATTCGATATAAAAATGTTCTGTTGATTTTATTCTAGTTGTTCACAACTAGCAGTCTAAATACCAGCTTGAATTACGTAGCATATTTATCTATTAAATGAAAGGTAAGTTTTTTTGATATCCTGCTTGATAGTAAGCGCAGATGCTCCTTAAGTTGGACTACGTATGCCTGTAAAAAGCCTGTTCATCGTTGTCTTGAAAATTCCTATGATAAACGTCTGGAAACACAGACACCGATAGAATGTTCTAAGACTTCTTACATTTTCCATAACAAAATTATTTTAATAAACAAAACGGAAACACAATAAGGTAATTATTTATAAATTTAAGTAGTTCTTTCGAGGACTTATGACCGTAAACCAGAACTGACGTTATAGCTCTTTCCTGAATAATAAATATTATATCCTGTCAGCGGCATTACCCAACAGCAAAGTACAATGTGAATATAATTGAAATAAACGAGCCTGGCACTGGTTATATTATTTTGCTTGTCAAACAAATGCTGCATACTTAAGTCTGCTGACTAACTCAGAAATACGAGGACCCCATTGGCATTTAGAGTATTTACTTAACCAAATGGAACCTACAGGGAAGCCAACCTTCATAGATATGTTCCGTAGTTGGGATCCATTTACTTGTACATAACACACTGTACATTCGTTTATATATCAATACTGGTATGAGTGTTAAACTTACGTATTATTGTTTATACATTCTAAAAATATTTCATGGTAGAATTCCCACAGCCGGATGTAAACGTAACAGGTGAAACGTGGGTGTCTACTACACTGTTCTGCCTACCTCATTTGGCATTACAGGTATGATGTTACATATTTATTTTGCACTGATACATTTAGTATTTAAATCACCTGTATTTAAAAAAAACATATGGTTCAATATACTCCTTTCAGGTGTGGGATAGTTTGACTATCTCCTGAAGTTGATGCGGAAATAATGCTACAAGGCATGTTCACATTGGTACTTCTGTGCGAGGCATTTTCATATTATTTTGTGGTAAAGAATAAAATGTTTAAAAAATGAGACAAGATCTAATTAGAATACAAAAAAGATGATTTCCCCAATAAAAACCAGAAATATGTCTAAAATAATTATATACAACTGTTTGTCATTATCCGAGTATTTAAAAATACAATTGGTTTCACAAAGACCGCTAGACATTTGAAGTATCAATCTAATTATAAGGGTCCCAAAAAAGACGAATTTTAGAAACACACACGAAATTAAGAGATCCCGAATCATTAAGCGAAGCGAAAGGGAAAACAATGACCCAACAAAGAGAAACTTTTTAAAGAATTCTTTGTGCGAAACGAATTTAAATGTAATTTCCAGTTAAAGTGCTTACACATTTTCCGACATCATTACTTAAACCATCCATATGAACAAATGATTTGGTCTTGGACCACTGTTGGATATTAGTATTCTGTTAAAATGTAAGAAAAGTCATATTCACATATTACACACTGGAATGACACACTATACTTAACCCATAAAACCTATTTGTCCTAAGATGAGTCCTATATCAAATACTCGAAAGATAAAACTCGGTAGTCGGTTGCTAATAGGACAGCTAAGACGGTCGAACGGTCTTGTCTATTTACATGTTAGCTAGCAAATTTTGATAGTACCTATCTTAGTAGGTATTATAAGAGTAATGTGTAAACGCTTTTAGCATCTTTATTCGACACAGGAATTCCAATTACCTCATTCAACGTTATTCCTAAATCTAATATCGCTAAGGCATGTTTGCGTTCGTTGATGAAGAGCCTGAACCCTCAGGAGCTGAACGCGAGACGTTCCAGTAGACTATACATTTTCAAAGGTTAATTGTTATTTAATGTATTGAAATGTAAATATCCAAGGAAGACGGATTATTACTTATTATTATATTATTACTTACGGATTATTAATTAAAAGGACAAATAATATACTTATGAGTGTGTGCTCATTCTTATATTATAGATGTTACAACTGGCTGAACAGGAGACTAGTTATTCAGTCTTAGAATGCTGACATGCTACGTTGATACATTTCGTGTTTGTGCTCATTTACGACATCCTTTAGACACAAGGCACATACTCAATACTGTACTGTTTGGCAGCAACGCACATGTAGGTATCACTATGATTTTATCTTAAAGCTCTCTTTATAATTACACTCCATCCCTTTAGAACGCTACGAGAATAATCAGTGATAGCGTAAATAATCAAGAGATCAGAATCGGTCGAAAATTTGTCACTAACATCTAAAGGTATTACTGACATTGATAAAAACGTTAAATCGCCTAACGCGCATACGGCATGTCGTAGACCTTGATGTGAGCGTATCGAACCTGATCGTATGTTTAATGTTCCGCAATTTGCCTAAGTAGTCTGTGGGCGGGATAATCGGTTTCATGCAGATGTGCTATGTGCGAACACCCCTGGGTTCTACCACAGATTGATTTCATCAAACAATCTTCCGCTACAACCACTATGCATTTCACGGTCATTAATGACGCTTCTCCAAGTTCTCAGAACTATGCCAGCAATGGATATTGCACGTATTGGAATGACATTGCCTTGAAAACGATGGTAGAGGTGCATACTATAACCATCTACATAGCTCTATAATTGTATTTGCAAGAAGTGAAACACAGAGGCACGGGCGAATTGTTAGGTATGTATACACTGAGGCTGATCTTAAAATAACGTATAAAAAAGCAAAAAATAATATGTACAAAATGTTATCCGTAATTTGTAAAGCATTTATGTTTTTGTAATTATCCGAATTAAAGTATAATCGTGGGGAACACTTAAGAAAGATCTGGAATTGGTGACCCTGAATAATATGTGCAGCGTTTCCGTAAGTCCAGCCGTAACATTATTATCATTGCCTATTCGTGAGCTTACATAAATTATCTTCATGCTAAATCTGCGACTTCTACTAAGAATTGAAAAGAAAGAAATTCCACTTTTTAATTTCTGTTTCTTAGCAATCCGCTGGGTGCATTTAAGAAATTTGGTACTGATAATTTCTTTCTTTATAAAAAGGACCGGAGGAATATAAAAATAAAAGTGCTGACATATCCAAAAACAACCTCAGCAAGATCTCGGGATCACTCCTCTGGGAATTTCATAATAACGCTCAACATGTCTGGGCTAGACTATTGGGAGACATTATGAAGTTCTCGACGCTTATATTGAGCCAGCACAATGTTGTAACACACCTACGAACTTTATCATTTTCAGCTCTGCATCGCTATTCGTCTGGATTTACGAGTATGATCATCTAAACATTGAAGTTGGTAAGTTGAAACAGGAGTACACTAAGCGTTGAGGTTGTTTAAATACAGTTAGTAACGTTTTCATATTTCAAGGAATTGCCTAATTGAGAGACAGCGAGTGAGATGTTGGTTAATGCGTGTTTACCAATTTCTTAGAGGACTAGCTAATGAAATCGTTTGGTTTCATTACTAAGACCTTTATGTGTTAAAAATTTCAAACATAGATTTTAAAGATCGCATAGCCCGTACGTATTTTACTTCTAATAAACTGCAAAAATTGGAACTACATACCTCCACATATGAGTCCAATTCATTTTGTGTCAAGAAATCGTAAAGTTGATAGTTTTTGGTTATTGCTGCGGTTTATTTCTTTCATACGTAACACTTTTGTTGTTGTTTGGAAGATGAATTAGATAAAGGTTTAGATTGTGTCTTAAAAATATTGCGTCGTTGAATAGTTCAGTCACAATAATCTCGTTACTCATAACTCGCTGCCTGAGGTATGCTGTGTTGTACAGAAATGATCAAAATTTCAAAATAAATCAAAGTTGCGTGACGACACTTTTTAATAGACTTTGTTCTGTAATACGCCCTAACCATAGTACGCAATTTTTAAATATTAGTCTGCACTCGACTTTACCCAGCAACATTTCCTTCGAGGTTGCTCTTAACATAATAATGTAAGATGATGTCAGGAAGGCGTATACTAACATATTCAATACCGTTACACGACAGCCTGCCTCGAGAGTTTCAAGTAGCACTTCCGTTCTGTGTTTATTATGCTCAGTGGATTTGAAGCTTTGACAACGAAGTCTAATTACACGGATCTCTTTACAAAAATAAACTATAATAAAATATTCACATAACACAGACTGCTGGCACGTCATTGATCGTCACCATTTTCATAGGTTTCGTTAACATAATCATCTCTTCTTAAGTTTATGACGTAACGTTAACGAATTTTAATGCCTTGAATGCTTAAGATTTAATGTTACTTGGTATCTAGCACGTCTGTCTAGAATCATATGGCTATAACAAAGTGAGCATGCCTACGTGACATGGTATTACCTATGTTTCGATACAGTAGAATCGAACACATCGGGTTCTAGAATCTTAAATATATATTTAATGAACGGCCCATTAAAGTACATCTTCTATTACATAAGTTTGAAATGGTCAACAACGATGAAATTTATTTATTTATTCCAATTACAATTTAGACTATATCTATCATAACAGATTTCCCAATTCGATAGTATAGTCAATGTCAATGGTACAAATGTCAATTTAGTCAAAATTAATTAATTAAACCTTTAAAAATTAATTAAATTAAATCTTCTAAATTACAGGTAAACTGTACCTTATAATCTATATCCGGTTTACGGAATGAGTCGTTAAAATTGATGTATGTAGGTATACTGATTGCTAAAGTTTAAAGTGTAGGTAAAATTGAAACATCCGGAAGGCAAAGTTAAAAAAATTCCGAATACAATCGATTCGTGTGAAATAACAAAGGCGTGAAATAAATCATACCATATCTATTTACACCTACCTATATTTTTGTAAAAACAGAGACCTTCTAAAGTTGTGTGCATAGGTATCAGACTCGTTTTAGTTTTAGTATCTATGTACATACAACTGTGTGTTGTACTGACAAAACTTGTATATCGATATCAAAATATGTATAACAGGCGGTGCGTATGTATCTTGGGGCCCAAACAAACAAGATGCCGATACAAGAATATCCTTTCCAATATGCCCATATCAGCTAATTCTCCAATTGGCGTGTAATGGACGAGGGTCGGAATTAGTTGTCTCGCAACTGCTTGTTCGGAGATTACCAAAATATTGCGAAAGATTTTGTTGTGAGCGCTGTTCTATACTTCGATATCACCGCCATTGATAGCTATCCAACGTCATATGGATGTTAGTTTTGATTTAGGTAACTATAGATTATATTCAGATAACTTTCCCGATGATACATTTATTTGGATGGATGGATGGTTTGTATGTACGTTACCGAACAAATGTGGAGTTTTTCGCTGTAGGAAGCCGAGAACACACAGCTCGAATCGAGATTAATGAATAATATTGAAGATATAGTACACTGAACACTTAATTGCAGTAATTTGAAAAGATGAGTGCCTAGATACTTCATATATGACAAATTTTCTCGAGGGATTCTACAATATTCACCGCACGTAACGTATTAAAATAGATCTATCACCAAAACAAGATTCAGGAGCTTTCCCAACTAGTAGCCATAACCGTAACATAAAGTATGTTATTTAGAGACTACTGCGTTCCGAGCAATTTCATAAATATTGCGACACTCGCAACTTTTCAATATACATTGCCCTTTAAGTGTGGTCGCTGATATTATTAGTGAGGTTTGACACCACAATGTATGTTGTTTAAATAGAAAAAACGATGTGAGGCATTTTCCTACTAGCGATTCTTCCGCCAGGTCAGCATAGAGCATACGTTCCTTTTATTGCCACGTTTACAGAGATTTCTTTGACATACCGTTGTCATGGAAACCGTGCGGATACCCAGGGTACTTCGGAGCGTTTAAAGCGAAGTATAATATATCTTGTATAAACATTTGAAGGAAAACAGTTCTTTGAAATGCTTTTCGGTTATTTTGATATCTAACAAGTATGAGACTATTTTATTTCAATTGTCGATTATGTAAGCTAATTAGCTTTTATTGAATAGTCTTAAATATATAAATACCTGCTTATATTCAATTCCATTGTAAGACTAAATAACTGGTAAAACTTGCGAGTCTAGGATATTCCTTTGTCTATCTTTTTGGAGAAATACAGGCGTCATATTGTGTTATTTCCTACATAACATAGGCCTAAATATTTGCAGTAGAGCCTAGCGTGAGCCTATGATTTTTCAGTAGGTCCGATCTGATTCTGTTAGGCTGGTTACCAATGCAATTATAAGTTGCTTACGAAATTTTAAATACATAATAATAAGGGAGATTTTTTTATTTTAAAATAAGGCTACTACATACCTATATTTACTCACCACCCATTCCATGGGTCGTAACACGTAACTTCTGAAATGTTGGAGTGTACCTACCTACTACATTCTTCTGCCTACCCCTTCAGCGATTATAGACGTGACGTTACGTAGTTGTAGTTATATTTTATATAAAAGTAAAAAAAAAAATAATAGTCGACCTATTTATCATTCCATTGTTGGCATAGGTATGGGTCCCTCTCATATTGAGAGGGTTAAAGGCATAATGGTCTGCCACGCTGGCCTAGTGCGGATTGGCAGACTTCCCCCCCCCCCCTAACATATTTTTTTTGTTTAAGGTATGCAGGTTTCCTCACGATGTTTTGCTTCAACGTTAGCAAGTGATATTTAAATATAAAACGCACTTTTGTAAAAATGCGCGCGCCATGGATTTGAACCCAGCACCCCCGGAATGAGAGTCTAAATTCTTAACCACTAGGCTATCACTGCTATATATATTATGCAGAACAATCAAATGTTAGAATATTTTTATAAGTTATGTATAATACTATATTCCAATATCCTGTAAGAGTTCCGACATTTCGCCAACAAGCAACTACAAAGCTAACTGAAGTGCAACTACTTGGGAACCAACAAGAAGTTTTACATGGCTGCTCCGTGAAATATTAAACCTTTGGTGAAGGTTGTGAAAGAAAGCGATAGCATTTTTATATATGTATAACTTGCACAATAACCAATTTCTCAAGGAAATTACAGTTTTGTGATTATCTGTATCACTCTATGCAAGATATTTCTTCCGATATATCTATCTATTTTTGGTACATTTATTTGATATTCATGGCACCATCTTATCCACGGTGGGACGTAAACGTAATTTGTGAAACGTTGGTGTGAATTATAATCTTCTGCCTATCCCTTCGGAGATTACAGGTGTGACGTTACGTTAACACCATATATAGTAGATTATGAAATGAAGGCTATATTGCTCAGAGTCGGTTTCAAAAATGAGTGATACAATAAACATATTTTCAATTATTCATATCAATTTCACGAGACGCCCAGAAGTCATTTAGTCTAACCATCGGACAGTATGTCTGGCAAACGTGAGTTAAAACAAGAAAATAATAATACACAACATACATAAATATTCACTGCAAATGTTACCTACATAGTAATGAGTTTAAATGTAGTGGTGCCGTTAAATAAGGGTCGGAGACCTAATCGCTCCTCGGGGTGCGTAGGGCGTACATTAGCGCTCGGCAAACCCTGATCAAGCACAGACCCAAGGGTTGTTACACTGTACTATTTTACAACTATAAAACGTAATATGCAATTTTTATCAAATCACCATTATTGAATTAATTTTGTTCTCCGGCCCTTAAAACCATTGAAACCAACCATTTAAAAAAGTCCTAAAACCAATTCTCGAAACCAACCCTTGAAAGACGAAAACTTGCTAAAAAATGAGATAAAGTGAAATATAACAAGATAGTTACTCCCGCACCAGACCCTAGGGAGGCAGGACTGGCTGAAAACCAGCGCTGCACGGGAGCCCAGCCCCGCGTCAG
>DWME01003515.1:0-18122 GCA_018244795.1 Parelbella ahira ahira
AATGTACAAATTCTGGGCTAAAACCATTTAGGGACTTAAAATGTGTTTGTCATCGACACACTAAGAAGAAGAATGTACAAATATAGTAGGCTATCATTTTTATTATAAAAATTGCTGAATAAAGGAAATGTCCATAAATCATAAAATACTTTATATTACAAAAATAAAACAATCCCGCCACAGTTTACCTACACTAAATGACAGAAATAGCTATTTTAATTATGATCATCTAAGTTAAGAATCAATTTAAAAGGTATTTTTTAACACATCCTTATTTTAAAAGTTTGATAAATTTTTGTGGTGTACTGTAGGCAATTTATTCTGTATTTACTAACCAGAATTATTGGATTATAAAAAACACACATTTAAAGTAATGGCAAGCCAGCATTTTGGTCAGTGCAATAATAGTTTTATTTTTAAAACATTAATTTTTTTTTATCTATAATAGCTTTTAAAAACAATAGATAGCTTAATTTCTATATACAAATTAATGCTAGTATTGGGTGAATTATTGAGTGAAAGAGTAAAGAGAATTAAATTTAATCTAAAAAATCTGTTTGATTGTCAATATGTATCATCATTTAGAAAGGTGTTCAACCATTAAAAACCATTAAGGGTATAGACTGCACAGCAAGTTAAATATTTCTATATGTGCTGATACAAGCTGTTTAAGTTACTAATTTATCATACCAGTATCCTTTTCCTCTCCTTGTAGCCCAGGTACTTGACATCTGGATACTTCTGTGGTATCCGACCCTCAAGGATAGCTATTTTTTTCTCTAATTGTTCTATCCGAGTCTTTGCATCCCTTAACTCTTGCTTTGTACTATCATCATGGCTTGGTTCCATCCTTATTTTTGCTTCATGGACATAATCCTCCAACTTTGGTATCTGGTTGAAATCTCTATGGGCTACATCCTGGAAACCATTATCTTTTCTTTGGTTCTGTATTTCTACTTTACTATTGATAACTTTATCCTCCCTAAGTATAAGAAATATAAAAAGAACTGAAAAGTAAAAAATACTGTTAACTTAACTACAGAATGTAAAAGAAACTTAATTAACTAAGCTAGAAGGTAATTAATAATCTAAAATTATGGAATACGTTATTAAATGGATTCTAATTCATGAGTTTATTAAAGCAAAAGTGCAATGAGATTAATACTACGAGGTTAATCAGATTAAACTCGTTAGGCCGCATACTTACGTAGAGCCAAAATACATAAAAAGGTCACAGTTTTTCTAAATTTTATACATTGTCTTATCATGTCTGGTAGCCGAAAGTAATTTTCTGTCTTACATGTCGCACTTGTAAATAATTAAAAAAATGGCACAAATTAAATAACAAATTTTTCCTGACGATGTTTACATAAATCTTATAGCGCAGCTGGGAACAAACACTAGAGACATTGCTGCTCGGTCTGATTTTCTGTTTCTTTCGGTATTTCTGTTATAATATGACATATGACAAACCGCCAATGTGTCAACGTCTTGTCAAAACACATTTGTCATTATGACGTAGTTATGTTGCTCTATTACAGATTTATAGTTTTAAATTAGGTTTTGTGCACCTGGCTTACCATTTTTTGGAATTCAATAGATATATTATAAAGTGTGATTTATTTAAAATCTATTTTCATGTTAATTTGTAACTTGCAACAGTTTTTCTGCGGCCAAGTACAACTCAGGATTTATTTTTATTATTGTTATTATTATCAAAATTAAAATATTTAGCACTTTATAACCTAGAAAAATTATTGTGAAGTCTATTATTAATAAGTTATTGTTAACCACATAGTTAATAATATACATCTATAGGAAATTAAATATAGGTGAAATACATAGGCAATTGTGATAGGTAAGATCAGCAAAAAGTAAGGAATATTTTATAAATACAGCAAATTATTTAATGCATTGCATGCGACATCTGCTAACCAGAAAAAAAACTTCGTTATTATAATACATATATCATATAATAAATGATAATTTTAAAGTGCAAAAAATTTTTGTTTATAAGAGAATATTTTTTATTTACGTCTTTTTTCAAAGAAATACTATTTAAATAGAAATACAAAACAATCAACAATAACTAAACTAAACACGAGCAAATAATAAAAATAATATTATAGTATCGTGAATGAAAACATGGAACATGTTATGGAACATTATACATGTTTTTGACGCTAACCGTAATTAAGTCTATGAGGGAAAAAGGTAGGACCGAACTTTTTAAGCATGTGCTGTTTCGTAAATAGGGTAGTATTAAGGGCATATACATAGACTGTAATTCACTACGATAATAGTCTTCAAGTTATAACTACAAATTTATTGCACCTGTGAAATGCTAAGAACGCAAAAAAATATAAATACGAAAAATATGTATAATGTGCTATTACCAGCTTGATCGTTATTTGTAAAACGAATATACATGAACATAATGGCTTGTTAAATATTGTTAAATTAGTAATTTATCGCTTATCAGTAATTTTTTTATGTTATGCCATGTTAATCTAAATTATCTTATATTATAAGGTAATTTAATTATAACATACGGAAACAAAACATTTTTTTAGGCAAATAGGTTACGAAATCTATAAAAATATTATACAGTAATAAATACCTATAGTGGTCAACATTTTTCCCCCTTTATACTTTACAATAATGTCACGCCAGTTCAAGGCCGTTGATTTATTATCTATTTTATTGCAAGCCTAATTAATACGGTTATAATTATTTGCCAGTAGATATTTTCCAAATATTTTGTCTATAGCTTATATAATACTACCCATAAATTTATCAAAGTGACTATCGTGTATCTCCTCCTTGTAGAATTATCTCAAACTATTGACTTCGTTGGTCAAGTGATTCTAAGCGCACTGCCGGTCGAGAAGTCATAGGCTCGATCCCCAGATCGAGCAAAGCGTAGTTTTCCTAACTTAAAATTCCCAGTACTAGCTTGGAATATCATTCCATATTCCATGGTGGGACGGAACTTGACTGGTAAAACATAACGAGCTGCATACCCATTGGAAGAGACACGGAACGATGTTATGTTTGTTTAGATAAAAATATAAAACCTGTTTATTATTTTTAATCTAGATATTTACATAAATAAGTACTTTATTTAAAGTATTTACCTCATTAAAAAAATGTAACATTATGCCTGTAATCCCCGAAACGGTAGGGAAAGGTATGTAGTATTACTCTCCCACCTTTCCCCAGTTCCGTTTACGTCCCAGGAAATATGTGCTGAGCCTATTGCCATACACCGGGCACAGATCCAGACTCCAAGTCACTAGTAGAAATCCTAAATTAGCAAAATCCAGTATTACGCGACCAGGGATTTGAACCCAGGACCTCTGGATCGACAGTCGCGCTTGCAACCACTCGATCTACGGGGCAGTCAATATTTATCTCATTTAGACACGTTAATAAATGTCAATATAAATATTTACTTAGAATTAAATATAGCGAATATGTATATAAATAATATATTTTGAAATGTTTACCTTACTTTTGGCTAGGCAAGGTCTTTCATTTCAGACTTGCTAATAGGCTGTAGTGTCAAAAATCTACCATAATCCTAATACAAATGAAATACAAAACAAAACAGCGGCGTTTATAACTCTGTGTTTGATGGCATTCGAGCTAGGGTCGCAAAAACGCAATCGAACTGGAATATCTGGTTGGTCAACAAAATAACCGTCAATGCCAGTTTGTGTAAATGCTCTCAGCTCACTGTAATAATCACCAATTCCAGATGAAGAATTATCACTTTGAAATTCAAGGGGAAGAAAAAGATTTTCAGCACGGAATGTGTATGGGTGCACTAGTAAGCCAACGTCATGTGCATCATAAACGAAATTAGTCGGTGTTCCTAGTCGGTTGTTATCATCACGTGGAATTATATAGGCCTTGTCTGGTCCAACAGCATGTGCGTACGTTGCAATTTCTTTAAGACCTTCTGGAGTAGCCATATCACCATAGGTAAGTGTTGTATTTAGAACTGTCTGATCATATGGTTTAGCTGCTCTACTCCCAAATAGTTGAATGAGACGAAGTTTGGTCATTTCTTTCAGTTGTTTTAAATTAGACACTTCAAAGGATTGTATAAATACGTGGTCTTCAACATTTTTGTAACCATTCCTGTGTAATACGTCTACAACTGGTTGTTCCATGCCTAATCCTATTTGTTGGAAGTATGTGCCGTGTTTTAACTCTGGATAAACGCCTATTTTACGATTCTCACTCATTTCCATGGCTTTAACTAAATCTATGATTTCCTGAAACGTAGGAATGTCGAATGCGTCGTCCATGCGAGCGTTGCCGGGTCTTATGTCAGGGATCCGTTCTACTGCACGTAATGTCTTCAATTCTTCAAGAGTAAAATCTTCTGAAAACCAACCACTCACTTGTCTACCATCAATAGTCTTGTGGCTGAATCTATTAGCAAATTCTGGTCGTCTACCTACATCAGTCGATAGTGTCAATTCATTTTCGTGTCGCGCTATCAAATGTCCATCCTTTGTCATTACGAGATCCGGTTCCACATAATCACTTCCCATCGTTATCGACAATGCGTATGCACCGAGGGTATGCTCAGGTACGTACCCGCTGGCACCTCGATGAGCAATAATTAAAGGTTTGCAGCTATCAGGATTCCATCTCATTGCGGTTTTCGACGCTGACATTGCAAAGGACCCATAACTACTTATATTAATCACAAAAAGAAAATAAATTGATTTACGTGCTTCCATTGTAAACTTGGTTGAAAATTTAATGGCAGTCGTGAAAGACTTAACAATTATTATCTCACTACGTTTTACAACTTCACTTTATCTTTCCTCGTGATAACTATTGTACTTACTCATTTGTTAAGGTTATAAATTATAAAAATGATAGCGGTTAGCATAAATAATTGAGATGTATCTGAAAAAAAAAATGTTTTAAAAGAGAACAGAGTATAATGATATATGACCAATACGTCGCTATTCTGTTCCTTGTTTAAATAAATATGTGTATGACCCGACGTATGTAAGTATATTTACAATTCAAGCGAATACATAATATTGAAAACACAGTTGCACCAGTTTGATGTTTGAAACAGACAACAGTTGCAATACAAAAATTGTAAAACTTACAGTTTTGCCTAAGAATTTACATATTTAATTAGAGAAGGTTATAAAGACACGTACGGCCATATGCATGTATTTATTATTTTCATTTAGATACATGTATTTATATTTTAAGAGGTATATTTGCTTAAATAAATATCAGTTGCTATACAATGAAATACAAATAAAATTGTATTGAATAAGGCGTGCGTGCATTAAGAGAGAAAATACTTTAACTTTTTAACAACAAGATAAAAAGATGAATAGAGATATATGTAGCACTCGATACTCGCTGCTTACCCTTTAATGGGCCTTTTCGTATTCGTAGTAATCATATATCACTATTGTTACATAATTGTTGTTTTATTTAATTTGAGCACGTTTCTTTTAATTTCACTGGAATGTTAGGTTGATCGGAGAACAGCCCGTCAATTCCAGCGGCTAAAAAGGCTCTAATCTCACCATTTAAGTCACCAAGGGCAGCCTCGGAAGTATCGGAACTCTGATATTCTTTAGGTAAAAAGGAATTTTCGGCACGGAATGTATATGGATGTACTTTAAGGCCGACGGCATGAGCATCTGCCACGAAGGTAGTAACTGCCCCAAGACTATTATCAGAATTCCTAGGTATTATGTATGACTTGTCTGGTCCCACTGCATTAGCATACATCGCGACTTTTGACAGTCCTTGTGGTGTGGCCATTTCGCCATAAGTAACATTGTTGCCTAGAGTAGCTTGATCAAAAGGTTGAATTGATTTATCATCAAACAACTGAAGTAATCGAAAATTCGTTATTTTTCTAAGCTCTTTTAAATTGGTAACCTCAAAGGACTGAATGTACACAGGAGCAGTGGCACCATGATATCCATTCATGTGAAAAGTGTCGACAACAAGGTTTTCCATAGCTAATCCTAAACGTTGAAAATGTGTACTATGTTTTATTTCTGGGTATATACCAATAGTTCTACGCTGACTTATTTGTAAACTATTCACTAGATCTATAATTTCTTGGAATGTAGGTACTTGAAATGCACCATCCATTCTAGCGTTACCAGGCCTTATACCTGGGATTCTTTCAATTGCTCTTAAAGTTTTTATTTCTGCGAGGGTGAAATCTTCAGTGAACCAACCGGTAACTGCATTACCGTCAATAGTTTGCGTACGGTGACGATGAGCGAACTCGGGGTGCTTAGCAATGTTAGTAGTCATTCCTAATTCGTTGTCATGTCGCGCTATTAAATGTCCATCCTTTGTCATGACGAGATCTGGTTCAACGTAATCGGCTCCCATAGTGATAGCTAAAGCATATGAACCAAGGGTATGTTCAGGTACGTAGCCACTGGCCCCGCGGTGTGCTATTACAGTCGGTGTACAGCTATCGGGCCCATGGGATTTGTCATCGTCGACGACGGTGGCTGCTGAGGCAGCGTAGACATCATTGATAGTCTCAGCCGCCAGTAGCAGCCAAACAATGTTATATCCAAAGGCCATGCTGTTCGCCTGTTGAAATAAAGTTTTCCATTGCAGTTATTTAAATATTTTCGTCGTAGATCGTTTTAAATATCGTTAATTATTAAGTGTTCTCGTATAAGATTTTTTTTTGTTGGAGTTAATTGTTCATATCTTGGATGTAACACATACATTTTCTCGCTATAATTTCAGAAAATATTTCATTCATTAGATTCAAATACAATTCACTCTAAAAATAAAGCGACTAAGAATTTAAACGCAAGTCCAGCCCTTTTGTAAAATATAATTTTGTAATGTGTTCTATATTGTCATTTTATCATTATAACGTTAAAACGATGTCTGAAGTGTCTAGCCCTACTTCTGTACGTTTGAAGCGATGATAGTTTATTATCGTACATTACAAATCAACACAATAAATGTCGTTTAACTTTGACTATAATTTTACAGGCCCTTCCGATGTAAATAGGTAAACAATAAATTTATGATTACACCACTACTCGTTAGTAATACTTGGCTCTAATTAAAAGGGAATTTGGTTAGCACCTGCATGTAATGTACTTACATATACCGTAAGAACATTTCGTTGGTGGAATATGTAGTACCGGTGTGCAGTTTAATCCCAAGTCCTTAAGCAGCACTTGAGTAAAACGTATAAATCGTACCTTCTTCGCAGCCCAGCACCCGAATGCCAACTGTTTAGTTAAAATCTTACTGATAAATATGGACACTTGAGAAACCCGCGTAACGGCAAGTGTACAGATATGCCGTCCGTTTTATAGTTGTCCACGGGGTTACATGTATAAAATTGACAATATATTGATACACTTAACGCGCTAATGCGACTTGACAAACAAAACTGACTTGCGGAAAGAAACCAATTGAATTGTTGAGGATACCATGCGGAATGGCATTGAGCGGAGATTTATGCGTGACGATGCCACAACAGTACCTATTTTATTTCATATATCTGTCGCATTTGGACGGTGCTCTGTTGTTAAATATAGCTTTGTTATATTGTACCTACTAGCAATGAGTATTTCGAACTTCGTAAAACAACAGGACAATAAATGTTTGAATCATGGAATTAACAACCACTTGCTTATGTAATCGTCATAATATATTAAATACTATATAGTATACATTCATTACGTTAACACGTGTACGTTACGGCTACGTTATGTTATTAATAATGTAGACAGAA
Organism: Parelbella ahira ahira; assembly: GCA_018244795.1. NCBI lineage: Eukaryota > Metazoa > Arthropoda > Insecta > Lepidoptera > Hesperiidae > Parelbella > Parelbella ahira. The sequence continues at coordinate 7,787 of DWME01003515.1, forward strand.
ACCATAAACGTAGGCACCTACGTATATGTATGTATATGATTAGTTACGGTGTAAAACGTTACTATCTAACTCGGGGTTATCACAACAATAATTACACTATCTTAAACAACTGTTTATATTGTTCCAACAATATATCCATATGTCAGTTTTCCATTACATGCATAGACCATATATGGGTATCATAAATATTGCCTGTGTTGATTTTGAAAACATGAAATGATTTCTGTGTTTCGCTTACTTAACCTTCAACAATTGAGAGATTCTGAAGGCGAGAAGGTGTCGAAACAAGCATAAACGACAAAGAATAAATAATATAGGTAGGTACTCGTTTGTACTTAAATACTTTTCCATTTTTCCTTGTCTCTGTACAACAACAAATTTGAGATAAAGCAATCGTTCTGACAGTAAAAATAAAGCGATAAATTAGATAAGTAGGTATGGTAAATAGATACATTTTATTGTATTGGAATATGTCATGAAAGTATTCGGTGATATTTTGTTTGAGCGACGTGAATTAAAAATGATCATAGCGTGTTCTGTAATTCCTTATGCGTTAAGATGGTAAATAGTTAATGCTATTAGATTAAGAGATTGACTGCCTCATTGGTCGAGCGGTTGCAAGTGCGACTGCCGATCGAGAGGTCTTGGGTGATCCCAAGATCCCGGGTCGGGTGGTATTAGAATTTTCTAATTTAGAATTTGTAGTAGTAATTCGGAGTCTGGATCAGTGCCAGGTGTATGGCAATAGGCTCACCACCCATTCCATGGGAAGTAAACGTAACTGGTGAAATGTGAGAGTGGGTAGGTACTACACTCCTCTGTCTAACCCTTCGGGGATTACAGGCGTGATGTTACGTAGTAAAAGATTTTAATAAGAAATGATTGTCTTAGTGGCAGTTTCATAAGTGCAAATATGTTTGCATAACATTGCACTAACTATTACCTACTACTAAGTTTTTCCTCAATTATTAATAGCACATACATAATGTTTGTGACTTACTTGTATCTGAGTTATGTCGAGCACTAATACAACAAAAATAACATTTAGCGAATCCACAGACGCGGTATTACTTTTGAGCTGTACGAATCATATAACTGACAATGAGTTAAATTCGCGAAGAACGCAAAAATAAGAAAGTGCCAGTGACGATCCAGTGACGTCATACAAACTGGTTTGAAGTAGTCACGTGTTCATCGCCTCCGTATAACCGCTCTGTTATCTCCGCATTAAAATGATTATATTAGTAAATTCAATGGCATATACTGATTCCCATTAGTATTAACGTATTTGTAATGCGTTAAAGACGATAAACGATAACATACTAGGTAGTTATTTTTTATGAAATATTGGACAAATTTAGTAAACTATACGTGAAACATAGACATGCAAGATTTTTTTATTAAAAGTCTAAATATACATTTTACGTTTTGAACAATATTAGATATATGTATAAAGATTGAGGTTAAAACTTTGATTGAACAACATAACTATGAAGTAGTGCTGTATGTAGGTACAGTTCAATCCGCGACATTTCATCAGAAGAAGTTTCCATATTGAAGAAAGCGATAGATAGTTGCCATTAAAATTGCATTGCCATTAATAGATATATGGTAATGCCAGGTCTGTTACGAGGTAGGCAGAGAATACTGAGTACCACAAATATCTTTGCAGAAATGACGTGCTTCTTTTTATTCGACGTCTTCTCACCCGTACGTCAGTTTTCCAGACTTTTGACTTCGCATCTAAGGCCAACATTTAATAGGCCAACATTCTTGATCGCGTATATTGGCTCAAGCATTATAGTTAAATAAATGCTTTATTAAAAAGAAAATATCCCTGGAGGCGAGGTTCCCCGTGTGTTGACACAGCGATTCGCTGTGCCAGGGCTGGCGGCGCGTTACTAATACGTTATAAATTATTTTATTTAGTTCTAACTGTTCAGAGAAGTAAATTGAGACTGTAGATAAAATTTTTAAAAATTTTATCAAATTGAATAATTATTTATAATTTCTCTTGGTATGGTTCTTTGACTAAAGTAGGTAAAATATAGAATACAGGAATAAGGACCTGATTATCATCATACTTAAGTATTTTTTCAATAATTCAGTTGCTAGTTTGCAAAAGGTTTAGCAACCGATCTTGCATTATATGTTGCTCTTTGGCTGTTCGCAAGCAGGGATATAATTTGGTGTGTAAGTATACTTTGGACAACAAAGATGATAATTTTAAAAGCATATCTTAGAAATTAAAACTTATTAACTTATGAATTCATATTTTTTTTGACTCATTATTAAGCTTTCTCAACAATTAATAACTAGATAAAATCCTTATTCCAATAAACGGGTGCCAATAAACGGGTCAAATTTTTTTTTATTTTTTATTTTACATTTTATGGAAAACTTAAAAGGTTCACATATAAGTAAACATATTAAAAGTGATAAGTAGGTACTTTATGGCCAATTAAAGATTTCACTTATAAATATTGATAAGTATTGCGAACGGGAAGCTAATGATAACGATGAATACATTATGGAGTTAATCCCTGATTGGTCGCCCGTTGAGATAATCTAGCTGTTAAAAATTATTAGCAAGTAGTCGCTTAAGCTGGCTGGGAGATGTATGAAACAAATCAATAACAAGTTGCGTGGAAATCTCCTAGAAACAGCTGCTCGCGCGCATCAGAAAGAAATTTTGTCTGTTTCGCTGTGGCACATGGTACTTAAAGTGACGTTGGTCTTCTATGAGATGAATATGGGACGCTTAAACCTTACTTAAATTTTACTTTACATTTGTTCATAAATGTTTTTATTTTAGTGTTTCGTACTGTCTATTTATGCTATACCGGCAGTTATGAATACGTTTACGTTTCTATAGAACATGTATATATGTATGTATGTGTCTGAAAATATCAAATTAGCTTTTTAATAAAATATTTATGCTGCGACACCAGTCACCAGAACATGCAAAGAAATTATTTATGAGCATATCAAATTTATACGCAATACTTTGTAAGTAATAGTTAAGCAAATATAGGCAACCCTAGGTAAGGGGCATTAGGATCCCCCGACGCGGTGTCCCTAGCTAAATTCGTTTGTTTTTTCAGCGCCCCCTGTGTACGCGGCCTGATCTAATCCCAGCAGATCGAATTAATATAGTTTGTCGTTAATCATTATTGTAAGCTGCGAATACGGAATTAGACATTGATTACAGCAAGGGTGAATGGTTAAAGCGACTTTATTAGCTGCCAAGATTTACTGCTGAATACATTTTAAAATATTTTTTTGTTTAAAGGATTATAGCATGAATATATTGTAATGTGAAAATTAAAAATTCTTGGCGACAAATAGGTGACTTGCTAAAACATGATTTGATGTATGATTTTTGATATTTTTTTCACCCGATCAATAGTCACGGTGAATGCCTGAACTGCCTGATAGTCATATAATACTAAGTGTTAGGCCCTTCCACTGATGCGACATAATGCAATATTAAAGGATGTTCTGCACGTTTTCACCGAACACGTACATACATATGTACATTATACTTGCCCTTAAACTGCCGTTTCGGCTATTTACTGACAGTGTTCATTATTAACGTGCTGCCAGCCCTAAATAAACACTACCTTATTTTATAAGTAAGCTGATTCTTCGAATAGTTAAGGTTTAATTGTATGAACTATACGTAATTATTACATTTTAGAACCGCTAAAAATCGATGACTGACAATTGTATGTAGTTGTAAACAAATTAAAAAACAATAAATATAAATATTGTGGCTGGCACTTCCACAAACAATCATCAATATATCTCCATAACGTTTTCATTCCCACAACGTTATGTGGAATTGAATATCCTCCCTAATGACATTGTCGAACCAATCCCTCCCCGGAGACCGTCTTAATTCTGTTTGATACCCTTCTACTGATCGCACGGGTAATTACATTACTTGTGTTGTCGGTTAGCGCTGTCGCTGTGAGAACAGTGCCGCCGTTACATATGTATAACTAGTGGTTACTCGCGGCGTCGCTCGCATACGTTTTTAGAAAACTTATGTTCCGGCGCACCTGCAGTTTTATTTTGGAATTCTGTGAGATAGTTAATTTGTAACAGAGGTTTTTTTGTTCAAATCGTCTATTAAGGTGAGAAAGTGGTATTGTACAATATTTTGCTAACACAGCATATGATGGTGTGAACCTTTGTGCAATATTAATTGTTGATCTTCCTGCGAAGGACACTTGCGCATGCAACACTATTTCGAGGGTGCAACATCGTAAGTACTACAACTACCACGTGCTTGGCCGCAAAACGAAACACCTCAGGGTTACACACTCAATAACTTCCAGTTGCAAATAGTGCTTGCATCTAATTGTTGTAATGTTTGCTCACTCTGAATTGATAGTATACGTAATCTAACATCACGCCTGTATTACCCCGAAGGGGTTAACTAAAATCATGCAGTGCATTACTCCCATTTTTCACCAATTTTTATGCTATGCGTCTTGGTATACACGGGGCGCAAGTCCAGACTCCACGCTACTGTTGGGAATGCTTCAAATGAGACAAATCTCATAACACTGCCCGATTCGTGGATCACTTAAGTTTGATATAAAGTTTACGTTATCTGTAATAATTTGATTGAAATAAGATGCGAATATTCATCAAATAAAAAATAATAATATCTTTTTTATGACAACATATTGAGTATCATTTTCTGCGTTCTAACTTAATTTCTTTAAATTATCATATTGCGTTATGATATTGACTACCCAACTGCTCCGATTGCTTTTCAGTCTTTTAAATCTTGATGGGACCATTCGCCTTATACCTCTCGTGTTATTGTCTAGATTATTGAGCAAACGGTGTGATCGTTCAAGAAGTAAACTCAGAGTTATTCTACATTTTAAGTTCCTGCTGAAATTTATTATTCCTTGGATTTTTTTCTGGTTGATTCAAGGAGAATCACATTTATCTAAACAGAAATAATGAGGTTCGATATATTAAATAAACCTAATTTTGATACCACACGCATACCTTGTGTTTCTTTTTGTCAAGTTTACGTGCGTAAGTACCTATATTGCAAATAAGAATACAAATTAACGCGAATCTGGAACGAGCAAGTCACAGTCTATTAATTTTATAAAAAAGTAAAACGTATTTGTGTTAGTACTCGTCGTTTACAAGATATCCACTATAAAGGCTACATAACCAAATTGACTGAATATGTCAATGAAATCAATTATTTGCTCAGATGCCTGTTTAATTTGTATAATTGTGTAGGTATCTTATCGCTCTTCTTATAATTGGGTACCTATATTTCATAAGAAAACAGCGTCTTATAAAATTATTTTCTTTCATTTCAGTAGTTAGGTACTTACTTGCTTGGATCAAGTTGGCGTTCGTTGGAAATACTAAAAATGTTATATACAAATCTGATACTTTCTTGCCCTACTTCGTAGATAAAATCAACTACTTAGTTTATTTTATTGACAAATACATTTTTATGATAACTTTTAATTTGAATATCGCAAACAATTTACGTATTTATGTTGGGATGCAGTTTTTAATTTCAATCAAAACATAAATTCTCACTTTGGAAACGTACGAACACAAAATGGGTTTTGGAACGAAACCTTTTATACAGAAGTGATTTTATTAAGTGGATAATAATAGGTGGGTCGGTCATCCTGGGCGGAGCGGGCCCGCCTTATGAACACGGGATTTGTTTTTATTTTACTGAAGAATAAATACTGCTAGTTTTTGCTCAAAAAAGGACTAATAAATCTGTCGTTACAAAGTTATTGCTTGGTTCAACGTTAATTGGAAACTTTCACCAAATAATTAATGTTTTATAAAAATAACAGGTATGGTTTGTTGGTTGTGTCAATTGTGAACTAATTAAACTGTACATATGTATGTATGTTTGGGTAATGGACGATAAGAACTCAAACATATTTTTAATGAATTGAATAATAATTGGTTTTAGTAAGGCCAATGTCCTGTTGAAGCATTTGTAATCGTAAAGAAGTTTATAGTTGTAGGTATTCTTAGAAAACTTTATCGAACAAGAAACTGATAATGAAATTGTTTGCGGTGATTGTACTTATAAACTGGCAGTCAAAGGTCATGAGATCGCGCCCTCATTGAAATTTAACCTAGATAATATTAACGTCGGTTATTATTTCTTTGATAGGTTGTTGTAGGTACACTGTAGTTCCGTGTCGGTTAAATGTTATTGGAATTGAACAATCAACGCGGTATCGGTCAATCGTTCCAATGCCAGCCTAGCGCCACAATCGGACCGATCTACACGAACTCCGACAATAACGGCCGGTATTGTCGAAATTCTATAAATAGAAAATAACAAGCATTTAGATTAGAGAGCGTGTCGAACTTACCAATGGAGCAAATTAAAATTAGGTACATGTAATCGCATTATAAGCGTGAATTATTAATTTGTCCGGCATTGTACCGTCCGTATTGTGAGTGATAGAAAGAAGAGATGGTATCAATGTACGAGGCCATAGTACACAGATCATTCTAATGAGTACCAAGATTTTCTCGTACGGCATTGAGCCCGGCATTTTATATATAATATGCTTAGGTTATACTTATTGTTCCTACAGTTTTTCTAAAAATGTTATTATTATCAGCCTGTCTCAGTCCTATCAACTGGACATAGGCCCAACCCCTAAGGGGATTTTATCGATAATTCCCACACTGACTATGCGGGTTGGCAATCGCAAAACAGTTTCTCGCACCGTCTTCACCGCTGCCCGACGGCGCGGGCGGCCAGGCGGCGGGCGTTTAGCTGTGCCTACGTAGGCTACTCTATGTTGAGATTAGGCGGTCATCAGATCCCCGTCTTTGTGTTATATAGCAGGATCCTCAACTGTCAGGCCATGTTGTCTTGCGCTCCTAAGATGAAACTTGGTACCCTGAGAGAATGTACAAAATCAAATACAATATTCATTTCATTGTTAGGAACGTAGACCAGTACATTCACTTAATAGGTCATTGATAGTGCTAGATAGGACCAAATATGTCAAAACGATAATAAGAAAGAATCTTCGTATCTATGCTTATAGGAGAAGTAATATACCTAGAGTCTTTAAAGTTTATTGTTTCTGGTAATAGGGAATGTGCATGATTTTTTTTATGTCTTAAATTAATCATTAAAATGTTTTGTAATGAAGAGAAAATATTAAGAGCCTTGAAAAAAATTCAAATTATTTCTTAAACTGAAATTTAAAACATCGAATAAATTTTTGCTGCTCAAACGCCGCCATCTAGGGCGCCCTTTGGATGACGTCACATGACACGTCCCGCGTTCGTTCCTGTAAACGTTTCAGTTACTTCATACATATTTTCAATTTAAATTCGCATTCAAAACATGGAAGAAGCTAAAAAACATTTTTACAAGTACCTATTGTATGGTACCGTCGTGCCAAAATACTATTAGAAATACACCCACGATAAAAGTGATCTTTTGCATTCCCTCCTGTAATCTCCCTCCCTTTCTCCCTCCCTCCTGTAATCTCCCTCCCTCCTGTAATCTCCCTCCCTAAATAATATAATAACTAAATGAAAAAACCTATTAATTATAATGTGACGATAATAGATTCTAGAAAAAAATATTTAAGAGTTTAAATTTTTTGCATAATCCCTATTGCGATAGTCCCAATTATAATTGTCAATTATAGTCCCAATTATAGTTGTCCCAGTTTATAATTGAAATTCCCTCGCCTTGTTTTATATAACTGAAATGTCAAAACACGCTTTAAAAAAAACAATTTGAAAATGAAATTCCGAGCTGTTCATAATCATCAAAGGAACGCTTTGATAGCAGTTCTATTATCAGCACATATAAACCGAATACACGCAACTAATTACATAGTTTCTCTGCCGGGTCCTAAAGCCTCAAACTGAAGAACCTTCAAATACTTCATTATCTGTGACAATCGACTATCAATCATTCGAAAGCTCGCAAAACAATAATCACATTATCATTCTCCCATAATAACAAATGCATCTTCGAAATGCATAAAGAACCCGCTTTGTAAGTTTTTTTAAGAAATAAAAGAATTTTGAGAAATATCGCTTCAAAGCTCCGTCTCGCTCCAAATCGAACAATGTAAACTTATAAGCGAACGAATTCTTTATTGAAAGCAAGAAAAAAGTGAATACGAATCGGCTTGACATATTGTTAAAGGTCCTTATAAAATTATTTGCTATCACGCCATCCAGGACTTGTTACGAAGAAGCAATCTTCGGTCCGGACAGCGAGCGCTCGTCGAACAACGTTTATAAAATATCTTGTGCCAGTCACAAAACGATCAAATAACGTGCATGTAACCGAAACGGCCGGCTAATGGCCCAATAGTGTATTATCTAAGGTTAAGTTAATAATTGTTGTCTTCTCATTTTAATAATCGTTTAATTTCGAGTTCATTACTTGTGCGCTATTAATTATGTTTTGAATGAATATTTCGAATTCTCAAATGTCATCCAGCTTATTAACCGGCATCATTTTTTGTTTAAGTTTTATTTGTTTTGGACGGAACGTTTTGGTTTTGGCGCGGTCATTTCGACCTTTCGTTTTTTGTCTCGCGTCAACTCATCTCGGCAGATGAATTATTGTTTACAGATAATTAGTTACCTTCTAATAAAAAAAAGAATTTTCTATGAAACTTCTTAATGCACTACGCTTGCTTGAAGTAATTGGTGAATTTATTAAATGAAAGGTAAGTCAGTGGGTCCTAACAAAATAATTAGCTCGCAGTTAGTTCTCAGAGGTTCACAAAACATTATTCTACGATGTTTCTAAGTTGTTCACAAAAAAATATTCTAGGATGTTTCTAACTTGAATTTTCTAGTAGGAATTTCCAGTAGTGGGTCGGAGTTTGAATCTGCGCCCTAGTTATGACAATAAACTACCCATCCATTCCATTGTGGGGTTTAAACGTAATTGGTGAAATGTGAGAGTGTATTATGTACTTTCCTCTGCCTACTCCTTCGGGAATTATAGGCATGGCGTTATGTTTTTAATCTGAAATTAATGTACATGGCTAAGAGACAATTTAAAAATTCATGCATTTTTTAAAACAACGCTTGATCTGCTCTGCAAAAGATGCCACTAAATGAATAAATTTAGATTCCACAGCGCGTGATCGATAGACTCGTAGATCGGATCCATAGATCATATCGGGATCGAAAATGGAATGCATGAGTAAGACAAAATATAATTAATGATCAGTCTTCGAAATTCGAATCGGTCTGGTGCAGACAAGTTGGCGTCGTAACAATAAACAAAGGGCAAAAACTTTTGTTTCATTTTTGTAGACTTTTTATAAGAACATGTAAAACGTTAGATGCGTACAATGAATGATTCGGAGGCGAATCGTTGCATCTGTTGGCGGCTAGTGGAGCGAGTCCTCTTTTGTTGAACGCGCTCTTCTCACCAAAAAACACTTTCTGATGCTCTGCAAATGTTCGCCACCTGTGAGTTGGAAACAACGCTTTTGATCGAATTAATTTGTGTCAAAAGAAAAGCCGTCCGCACTGTTCGCCTCTGACGAGTTATTTTGTATTTGCTCTAACCGGCTTTTTATATTATTGTTTTTATATTTTACTTCGAATTTAACATTTAAAGGTATTTTAAGGATGTAAATTTGAAGTAATGTTCCAAATACTTTAACCTCTTTTATATGCCACATATAAGTAAATAGGTATTGTTATATCATCGTATAGATCCTGTAAAACAATAAGAACTCGTAATTGTAACCGACCGTCAGTTACCCAGGCCGCTAGAACACTGCATCAAATTGAAACGTGATTGATGATCATCTGTACCTACCAACTTGTTATGGCGACGTTAAGATTTAAGCTTTGCTTTAAGCGTTGCCCATTACCTACAGTTCTTAGAATAAAGGTCCATCATTATTTAACTTCTACGTGGTTCTTTTTATACGTTTAGATTATGTTAAACGCTATAGTTCATGTAAAATATTTATGCACCTCCGTGTGTCTGGTAAAAATCATAAATTGTTTTTGTAATAATTTAAAGATATTCATTTAATGATTGAAATGTATGTTATTTATTATTATATAAAGGGCCATGCGAGGACGAAATATTAGAGAACAATTTAATCAGATGCTAATGCCTTAGATGAATGGAACAAGAGATTACCTATACTTGAAAGCTTCATTAAATTGAGCTTTGTGCCCTCTCCAGTCACCTTTTCGGGTTTGACAAACTGATAAATAATAATAATAATAATAATCGACCCATAGTCATTCCACTGTTGGAATATGGGTCTCCTCTCATATTGAGAGGGTT